>VMBQ01007477.1:7500-30763 GCA_007657795.1 Dreissena rostriformis | reverse complement strand
GGCGACACTTGCACCGTACTCGGACAGTCGTCTGTTAGATCTACCGCTCAGTCTTATTCGATATTTTGGTAAGCAATGTTATTTTATTAATATGTTAATTGGATATATAAGATTTAAATCTACAAAGTATGCAATCGTATTAATATCATGAATTATAAAAACGGAACTTAAATTTAATAACAGTACATACAAATTACGTTATCAATGTTTTCAGTCTGTGTTCCTTGGGTACTTTACACGCATTCAGGACTTCAAACTTTGTTCCCGGCGTACCGAGATATGCTAGTACTAGTTTTATCATCTTGGCTATCACAAGCTGTGTATTGGACCATGAGAAGCAATCTTGAGGGACAATGTTTTCAAGACGAATTTGGCATAAAACTTTCTAAAGAATCTGCTGATAGTGATTTACCATTTCTTACAGCTTTGTTCTTAAGTTCGTTTCATTTAAAATCTTACTCAAAATGGGCTGTGTTGTTAAACGTATTTCCAATTGCTGTCATGTATGTACCTCTTTTTACCGAATCACGTCTTCTCATTGAAATATACTACTGGAGTATCCAAAGTTTAAACATTATGTTTACTCGCGATCTTCATGCGTATAATGATGAGGTAGAAAATGTAAGATTGCAAAAGATTATTTCAAAAATAACACTACAGATGCAAAATGAGACGAATGAGGAATCACTTAGAATCGCTTCTGAAAGGCGCCAACAGTATATCAATCTGTATTACCAACGTAACTCTGATAATTTGTTATCAGGAGCGTCGCCGGCATTGCAGTATGTTATTAGTCTTTCAATCGTCCCTTTCATAATCCAGTTACTAATAGTTGTGCTTGCTTCAGATCTTGAAATTTCTGGCTTCGGACTATTTTACCGATGCGTCATTAAAAGTCCTGTGATTTTTTTTTCCGCTCTTGGGTTAGCGTCTTCAATTTCAACAATGTCTGTCATCACCATGTATTTAGTTTTTCGTCTCATAGGTATCAAGCCCAACCAGTTAAATTTTGGGTTGTTACATGTTCAAATCGCTTACGGGACATTAGCGCTGTTTCACGACACAGACTTCGTTTTTCTTGATACGTATTTAAGGCAAAGCATTTTCCCAATCATACTTGTTTGGTCTCTATCTTTTGCTATGTGTGCCATCATAAATAAAGTTGATGATGAGATAATAGGAATTGTGAATGAAGGTGCAAGTGGGCAAATGTTTAAGTTATTCCGAATTGCGACAACTACGGTAATAATTGCTGTGGGGTACATATACATATCAACAACTGTAGTAAACTATTCAGTGCTAAGTGTAGGGACTTACATGTTCTTTACCAAAATCAGCTGTTTAGTACTGAAATGTGTATGTCTTTGTCTAAGCAGCATTTTACTTTTAATATCACATTTGCCGTCTCGGTTCCAAGATCATCTGGTTAACATGTCTGAACATATGAGCATAATCGAAATGTGTGCACTTTTTGTGGACAACGCTATTCACTTATACACACGCATGTTTTGTCCAGTTATGATTGCGTGGTTCCTGTTCAGACTTCCAGTCAATCTCATCGGCTTTGTGATCTCCTCAGGTTCTGCGCTACAAAAATGGAAAACATATTCATTTCAGAACAATGTCCGAGCTTTCATAGATGGACTACCCGGTATCTTACAAAACAGTGAATGTTCAATATGTAGGACTCCTTTAGAAGTGTGCAAACAACTACCTTGTCAACACGTGTATCACGGCGACTGTATAAAGAGATGGTTTCGGAAACGAATAGCTTGTCCATTATGTAATGCACAGTTTGAAATACCACATGTTCAATCCTTTATTGGTAAAATGATTTCAAACATAACACATCGCGTAATCAGAAGGTATAAACGCTATTATAAGCAATGAGCACGTAGATACCGGTCCTAGGTAATACATTGACAAAAATATCCGAACCAAAACTGTTAAAACAAACGATAAATAATAAGAAATTATATGTTTACCAAATTGATTAAAACGATATTTTTCTGTGTTGTGTGTAACATTTTTGCATGTCAAGCAAATGCAAATAAAAAAATATCTTAACATTGAAGATTCAAAAAAGGTCAATCAGGCTATTTATAAACTAAATGCTGATTTTTTTTTGTTAAATAAATACATTCCCCTATTAAAAACAAAGTTGTGTCCCCATAACTTAAACGTACATGATATACGCATTTGACACAGTGCTTTTGTTATTCATATAACTGTTAGTCCAGCGTCACGATGTCAAATTTCAAAATAAATAAACAATAACTCATATTTAATGTTGACCTGATACTAAAATAGTACGAGATGCCAAATATTGTAAAATATGATGAAATTGGTTAAAACTGGTACAACATGCCTTAATTATCCGATGCATACCTGTCATGTGTTAGATTTAATGTGTTTATTAGAACATAAGTCGTGAATACGAGATAATGACACATTTTAATATCGCATACTATTCATAGAAATACCACCACATCTTATAATATCTATAAAAAAAATTGTTCTTTGGCTGCTGTGTCGTGCTGTGATAAACATTTTTGCTTCATTATTTCATTTGTATTTCTGTATGTATGTATTGTTGTTTCATTTAATTTTGATATGTATCATTTCTTGAGTGTGTACTTTCCTATGATTTGTCGTTGATCCAATGTGTTTTAAACTTATTTTACTTAGTAGAACATGTGTTGTACGTGATATCTGTGGTACTAATAGTTCATCCTTGCTTAACATGCGTTTTGTTCATATGATATGTGTGTGCTGTTCGTTTTAATATTTTGCTTTCCTTGATTTTCAAGATACGATTATAATTAATATATACGTATATTCATTTTTTTTTCATTTATTCTACCATGTTTGACATTAACATAAACATCATTTACACGTGTATACATAAAACATTGATAATATAACATCTTACATATCTGAAACAAATATTAGTCATTTTGGAAAACTTATGTTCAATACATAATAACACAGTTATTGATTCTGTAATTGTAGGTACTTCGTAGTTGACGTTTTAAACATAAACAAGTTCCAATTGTTGAGAGCATGGGCACCTATCTAAAAGTTAATATATACTACAAAAGAATATCATAAGTTCTGCTGTTGGAACAATATTAAATGAAGTGGATCGATTTTTGATTATTTGTTTCATATTTATTTTTAATAAGGGCAATTTCTGCTTCTGTCTGTATTGTTATCTTAAGATAATTAAGAATAATATTGAAATTCGGAAAGCATGTTTTAATTATCATGTTAAATATAAATGTTATTATTTAAATTAGAATAAAATTCAGAAGATGATTGTATACATTTTTGCCGATAAAGCCAAGAAAAGCCATTTCTTTTCTTAATTTTATTTCAAAGTTCACGTCTTTCAGAAAGTGTTGCAGTTTGGTCCATTATTCTTTAATGAAATTGCATTCCCAAAATAGATGGTCAATTGTTTCAATATTTGATTTGCAAAACTCGCACAAACAACACGCTTTAAGTCTGCATTTTGTTAAAAATGTATTTGTTGGTACTATTCTAGATAAGAACTTATATTGAAAGTTGCGTAGATATGTGTCGATTGTTGACTTAAGCGGGATTGTATATATTATTCTCCAGACTGTATTTTCTTTAAGATTCAATTGTGTTGTTTTCTTTCCATTTCATTTCAGTAATGTTATCAATTGTAATTTGTGTGTTTTATTGTATATTTTAAAGTGTTTTGTTTATTTGTTTGATATTCTATATCACATCACCGAAAGTTTTTTTTGGACATTGTTAATGTGTTAATCCCTTGTGTATACAATAATGTTTTATATTCTTTGGGAATCGCAGATACTTGTGAATACTAATTAAAAAAATTCTGTAGATTTATGTTATATAAGTATTGCATTTCACTAAACGTATACTATGTATTTGTTTAGTAATTATATAAATGTCAGATTGTTTTTTATACCATTGTCAAACCTGTTGACCAGAAAGATTGATTTGATTTGTCCTTGGCGGCGTATGTTTATGTCGATCATAAAAGGTGGACATATGATTTTTTGTTTATTAATATACAGTTTTGTAAGCAACTGACTGCAAATGTTGAACTGTTTCGTCGTAGGGTAGAGCAGTTTTGAGTTGTTTTAACAAGTTAAGTGATAACGCAATATTTTCATAGCACTTTTGATGCTTAAACAGAGTACACTCATATTAGATTGAATAATATTCTTATGCCTCCATTATCTTCTCCACTAGTTTTCTGTTTCGGTACATTCGGTATCCCAACAGTATATTCCTCCCTTTAAAACGAATACTTTATAATCGTAGTATGTATTATCTTACAAATTTAACAACAAATAATACAGTTTATTTAAAGAATGGTTGTGACTACTCAATAATTGATGCATTAATTAATAGTATTTGTTTTGTGAAATTAATTATGCTCCTTTACATTTCTTTATCTACTCATTTTCAAGTTCCTGTAGTTAAGGGCAAAATGCATATTGTGCACAATCGTTACTTGATCAATGCATCACTAATTGGGTACTCAAGAATTGCATTACTTCAAAGCATAGCTCAGATTGTTTGAGCCTCTCGCGTTAGTTAGTGAACATTTAAGACAAATATCCGACTGAAGGCATGAATTTGTACTTGCTGGTGCTTCAGATACAATTGTGTAAAAGCTTTCATGAGAGTGCAGTGTTAAGCAGGTTTTGTAACTTGTGGTATGCCAGTTAGATTCAGATATGTCAGCTTTCGTGTTTAGATCTCTATCAGAAAAAAAGCTTTGCAATAGGCACATACCAACCTTCCTTGTTTAGTATTTTTCAAATCATTATCACGATACATAACTTCACTGTAATTGTATTTGTTACATTATTATTGAAGTAAACGTAGCTTTCCTTTAATGGGTGTTTACTGCATTGTCATCAGAGTAGACCATCACATCAACCATTGTGTGAGATACTCTACAATACATTGTCAAATTCCTTACCATTGTTAGTGTCTCTTCCGAATAAAATATAAAACAAAAATTGTTTAGTTGTTTTAGAGCACTCTGTTGGGCACTGTTATTTACACTGCCCTCATTAAGAACAGGATAATTAGATGGGAATAGACCATTAAACGATTAATAAGTATCATCCCAATATGAGTAGATTTATGGT
The DNA here is from genome assembly GCA_007657795.1 of Dreissena rostriformis. Lineage (NCBI taxonomy): Eukaryota > Metazoa > Mollusca > Bivalvia > Myida > Dreissenidae > Dreissena > Dreissena rostriformis. The sequence goes on along the minus strand of VMBQ01007477.1, from coordinate 25,604 downwards.
AGGGGAGTATACACAAATCTCATAGTCTCATTTTGTTGTGTGTCTAGCTTTCTGTCCGATTCATTTAATGATTTTAAAATAAGTATGCACACCTGTTTACCTATGAAAGACAGCGTGTCACACGCAAGAACTACGTGGCTATCTTCAAGGTCTAGGTCAAACTTTGAGCTCACACGTCAAAATAAGAAACGTAACTGAAAAAGTAGGGTGTGTCCGCTCTACAACTTGGACATAGATTGTAAGATTCAAAAAAACAATATCACCGATTTGAGACAATGCGTTGTGAACAAAAACAAAACTACCCAAAGGTTACCTTTAAAATAAAGGTCAAACTCAATTTAAGGTAAACTGCAGCACTTATTTATCGAAATAGATCTTGTTCGTTCTTTAACTTCACTTTTTATTGAAGACAATCAGAATACTAGAACGTTGGCCAGATGTTGACATGTTAGTCGTAGTTTAGCACAATAAACATTTCGCTATATTTAAGGTCAATGTAACACTAAAAGGTAAAACGTCAGACAACAACAGTTTATTTTTGATAGAAATAAAGCTTGTCCGCTTTACAAACACAACGCATTGATGTATTCCGAAAATAACGGCCCAAACGTTAGGCTTACATGTTTTGTATATGTTGCCCCCAAAAACACATCGCTACCTTGAAAGTCATACTTGCCCATAAAAAGTCAAAATACCACATCAACGATAAAGAGACTTTAGAATCATTGTTCTCGGAAAGGTACTAGTGCTATATTTCTGCAAGGAATAGTCAATTTACACTAATGGTAGTCAAGATGGACTGAATAATGAGGTGGTTTTTCGGGAATTACCTTCCTGTCGTTGCTATTGTTTTTCCCCATAAATATTTTGTGTTTTTTTTATTGTTCAGTATTAAATACACTAAAAAAGAGAAGAAAAACAACAAATGTTGAAAAATAACCAAAAATTAAAGCAGTGCTCAGTTTCATTTGTATAGTTTCATGAGAAAATTATAATTTTTAAATTATGTTAGTTTTTGTGAAATAAACTAGAGAAAAGTCTTTGCCACAATGACTAAAATAAATGTTTCAATGGTTTGATTCACACTTTTATTTTGTTAAGCTCCCCGGAAGGGGATGATATTGAATTTTATTCCAGCGAACTCGATGCCCGTCTTTTCGTACGTCACCTACTCCGTTTACAAGCGAGATCTCAGACACTCAATATTCGAATTTGATGGCACTTTATAGGCAGAATCCCTAAATCGTTCACATGCGCATATTGCTCGGTCAGTCCTCTCCAATCTCTTTTAAGGGCGTTGTTTACCTTTCATTAAAATGCATTATGTAATGACTTTTTATGGACATGAACATATTGTCCGGTCATTTCACATCATCAAATTTTCAGGATTTATTGCCCTTTGATTAAAAGGTATGACAGATGATAGTTAGTTTTTCGTTTCCAAGCGAGAGATGAGAAGCTAGCCATAAGTATCAGTATTTGAAGAAGCTGTATATTTAGTGTCCTATAAGGGAGAAAAGACTTTTATTTTCCGTTCATTTTTCTCCGTGATTTATTGCCCTTTGAATAATAATTTATATATATATTGATCAGGTTTTCATAAAACTTTATATACTGACTTCATGATAGGGTGAACGTGTGCATATTGGCTGCTTGTATTATTAAAGTAGGTATACATACAACATAATAATATACTAGATTATCATTTGGGCCAACGCCCTAAGTACGTCAATTTTAGCTCGCCTGAGCACATCGTACTCGTGGAGAGCTCTTGTGATCACCTTTTTCCGTCGTTCGTTTCGCGTCGTCCGTCGTGCGTCTTCAACATTAACCGTGTGAACACTCGAGAGACAACATTTATACCCAATCTTCAATAAACTCGGTCTGTTTTTGGCGGCTTTATTCTAAACTTCGTCAAGTGAGGTCAACACAAGGTTAATTTGTCAAACCAGATGAAACATTTGAATACTGCGGAAGTTATATATTGTATCCTATTTAAATAAAACTTTATTATAACATTTGCTCAAATGTAACCTCGGTAGAGTTTAAACATGTTTACCGCGTGGCATTTTTTATTATTTTGCAATAGTGAAACTTTGTGAACATTTTGGATCTCATATTACCAGCCCAATCTTTATTAAACTTTCTCAGAACATTTGTTCCAATGATATCTTCGCCGAGTTCAAAGATGTTCCGGTCCGTTGCATAAATTTACCCTAGTGGACAGGGCATATTTGGTAACATTGCTTTAGCTTTTTGTACACCAGAAGACACATTCTGTGCGTAATATTAATGAAGCTTGCTCATAGCATTTGTTTTAATTATATCTTGAGTTCATTAATGGTTCCGGTGTGTTCACAAACCTGGCCACAGGGGGGCTGGGCAGTTTTCCATTCATGGCTATAGTGATTACCTGTTAACACTCTAGCAGTCACATGTGTTGTGAGATGATCATGAACCTAACCCGGAACATATGTTTGAATGATATCTCGCTTGAGGTTGTAAGTGGTTCCGGTCGACTTGAAAACATTGCCGCAAGGGGGAGGGCAGTTTTCCTTATGTTTTTATACAAAACATACCAAAGAGCAGGGTAGTTTTCTTATATGGCTTTAGTGAAACCGTGCTACGAACATGTGTTCAAAGTATATCTAAGCGGCTTTCAAACATGGTTCCTGTCATTTAGACAGCATTGCAGTAAGCAGGCGGGGTAGTTGTCCTTAAATGGCGTAAGTTAAACCTCATGAACTCGCTAGACAAATATACCATGAATGTATAAAACTTCAAGATGTATGAATGATGGATCCTTTATGTTGATGGACTTATTACACCATGAAAATTGTTTTGTCGTGGTTGGACAAGTATTAATTGTTACTATGATTCATTGATACTATTAATAATAATCTGACAATTTGTACGCACAGTTTAGATGGAGACTAATTAGTTAGATCTAGTAAAATACACTGCTTTTTGGAGGGGGATGAACTCCAAGCTGAAAATGCACACATATGCACCCTCTATATGACACTGACCTTAAATCTGATTGCAAAGCAATATTTTCCAATAGAAAAACATTTTTGATAAATTCATTGAGTTAATGAAATCTAGATCTATTATACTAACACGCAATATTCGATTAAACGTTGATGCTTTTGTATAACTATCGCGATATATCAAATCGTGGTTTACGATTGATTGTTTGAATGGGTCATTCTTCCTTTAAGTTATTCAGTGTATTGTTGACGAATTATTGTATTGCCCTTATATATCATTTATAGATCGGATAATGGATTGCCAACACGAAATAATTAGAATTTAATATAAGAAAGCGATAAGACAAATATGTATCATTAACAAGCATTTTGTTCCGCTATCCGTATGACCGGGTGCTCCAACATTTTTCTTTTGTCCGAACTCACTTATATCGAAATAATGAAACAAAATAACGATCAATTTTTGGTTATCACGAATGGATTAATTATTTATTCATCATACGTTTTACAAGTTTCATAAGTTCACTACCTAATGTTCAAACTAGTATTGAATTTTGTTCAGAATGCTTCATGCAAATTGAAGTGGGCAAACACTTGCGTGGTCAACACGTTTTTCTTAGTTCTTGTGCGAGCGACTTGCATATTGTGTAATCAAGAATAACGAATACCGGACGTTCGTAGTATAATGGATATAATAATTCTTTCTTTTCTACAATTAGAGAAGGAAGTATGATTATCAGAAAAATCAGACGAAACAGACGAATCAGAGGACCCTTTTTGAACAATTGAAACTTGAGCATTTAGTCCAAGACTCAGGGCATTCGCTATTATGCAATAAATACTTAAAGTTTGTAAATTATTTCTTTACAATCAATGAAAACTTTCCCAATAAAGTCCTTCCATATCAGCACTTATATTGGGACATTGACTATATCGTGTTATCATCAGTCTTGAAAGGGTCATCGAGAGAGTCAATATTGATACCGTTAGCTGAATACGAATAATTGCAATTTCTAAAACCATTTTCGCAATGATTTTTAGTACTGCATTTCTTAATGTATTTCCAAAATGTTTGAGAATCGGTTCTACTCGTGTGTTTAAGGAGGCATTGTTCGCAATATTGTAATTACATTTATCTTTTTCTCTTACAATCACAATATGACCGCTTAGCCTCTAAAAATGTGAACGTGTCCTATCATGAGCCTCTGTATAAAATAATCGTTTCGCTCTATAAAAATAAGTGCTTTTATTTTTTAACAATCATCGTTAAACGAATATGATCTATCCGATTGTATTACATTTTTATCTTTACTCATACTACAGCATCTTTTGCTGTGGCCGAGAAATGATATGCGATAAATATATGAATAGGACATTAATACACAAATCCATATCTAAGTAACCGTTATCTAACGTCTGCGGACGTGGATCAAACTTGTGAGATTCGTTTTGAAATGTGTATACCCAGATATCTTTGCTACTCCTCGCTGTATTCAAATGGATATGGCTATATGTATTGTTTACAGTTTAACCGTTATAAATTATTTTCAATGAAAATGAAAAAATGCACAGAGATCCAAACATTCGTTCATTTCATGCATCTTTATTCTACAAAATTAGTCATTAAATAAATAATATGAAAAAACATAGTAAACAACATTTGTTCTACTTTATTTGTGTCTAAAAAATACTTACTCTAGGAGTCCATGAAGAATACATACACTACATTCTTATATTTGCACAAGAATACCATGTTTCACAGAGGGCAACACAATAAAAGTCATCATTAATGTAGCATCAAACGCAGGTGTCAGATATTTGAGAGTTTAAACCTTGAACACTCCAAGCAAAAAATTTAACGGCTTCAATTTCTGATCCTCGCTTGAGACTTGGGTTGGTACGAGGAACTGTTACTGGTTTGCCCACTTGTAATGTAATTCTCGATCTCGGAGCATTGTGGCGGTTGTTCAGGTGCAGGGTCTGGGGGAGCTTTTTCACTGTAAATGAAGTATCACCAATGTGGAGTTAAGCGTACACCAATGATGCACGATTTTCTACATTTCGGGCATTTACCAGGTATGGAATGCGTTTATTAGAGGAACGGAGATTATTTAAATTCCAACAAATCTTTTTTAATGTGGTGTATATAAATGTACTGATTTTAATCGTATTAAGAGCCAGTGTCGGCACTAATTGTGTATTATCTTTCTCCGAGCGCGTTTAAGTGAGGTCAACTAATCATTTAAAGAAAACAATATGATATTTTATTCATTATGCCGTCATATTAGCAATGCCTCAGTTTAAGTACACCTATACTAAAAATGATACAACTACTTAACGTTTGTTTAATGTTATTTTTAAATGCATCATTCAATATATGTTTTTGTTTTCAATATCATAAAACATGCTAAGGCTCTATTATATTGCTAGAACGATGGACTTAAATGTGCCATTTCCACGTATCCCGAATAACTATTTTAAAACATTATATACAACCCGTATAAAACTTGTTTTGCACGAATAACTATTTTAAAACATTATATACAACCCTATAAAACTTGTTTTGCACAATAAAGAACACTTGAATTCCTTTTGTATCGTAAACATTTATCGCTTGTCATGAAATAATAATTTACTAGTTATTGAAACAATGACACTTAAACATCAGCTTGTCTACCTTTCGCGACCATGACTCATGTCAGAAAGTTAAAGGCTTACCTGGACTGGATTTCCCAAAACGACTATTTTTGTATTTGCGTCATTGTTGAAATTGCGTGTTTTATAACTTATTGTTAAAGGAACTTCTTTACATTTTTTTTCCATTTTTGTAGTGCGAATACAACTTTAAAAACTGAATCATAAGTGCATGAACATTTGAATAAGGACAATTAAAAAGGAAGTCCCATCGGGATTCAAACAGGGGACATCCGAATTACAGAAGTTGTCCATGTTAATCAACAAGTTCAATAAAACGTTAAACGTGTATGCTTTATTTTATTTTTTCATATCATAGTTACTCATACAATAAAGGATGTTTTCATTAAAGTTATTTGCGTTATTGTTATCTTTTGTAAACTATAATTCATCTATTTTAGAAATATGACAAATATGAAAAAAAAATCAATGCGTGAATCAGTCCCTTTAAAAGTTACGTCCGTGCCAATTTGTATGATCTCATTCTGATCTCAAATCTATTATTGTGGGTGAATATAAATATGATCTGTTTAATCTGAATATAAAATCAACTGTTCTGTTTTTGAAGTGACACATTATTCGTGGACTTTTACAAATACACAGTTATCTTTCGCTTTAACCTGCGCAGAAAGGGCAAGTACAATTGTATCGAAATACTAAATAAAGTAATTACTACTACTACTACTACTACTACTACTACTACTACTACTACTACTACTACTACTACTACTACTACTACTTCTACTACTACTACCACTACTGCTACTACCACTACTTCTACACTACTACTACTACTAATTCTACTTCAGCTACTACTATGGGTACTCATACTTTTTAAAACTTAGAATAGTTCTATGTAAATAAATATGTATTTGGTTTTTTAGTAATCTGTGATCCGTTGGCAATTTAATCTTGTTATTTATGATTATAGGGTTGACACTAATCATTTCGATGTTTGCCAACTATCTTGCAGTTTAAATTTCAACGTTCAATGAAGATTGAAATATAAAACTTCAATCGATAATACAGACCTTAGATATGTTATAAACTTCGCTTTGTAGGTTTGCTTCATATCGTAAATGATCGTCCTTTCAAATGTTTTTCGAGTATGTGCATAAAAAAAAAATCGGTATTTATCAACATAATTAACAAACTTATACGCCTTGTATAAATCCTCAGTGACGTAGAGAGTTGGTTTTTACAAGAGGTCCCGGGTTTCAATGTGTTTTATAAAAAATAAAACAATTCTTACTTATGTAATTTGATTAGAGAACTGTGTCCCAAATATAATATTGTTTTTAAGAAGTTGATGAAATTAAATAATTCCTTCATGATCTGTGTTGTTACCATGTTACTATTTTGGTTGTTATACAATTAGTTTATATTGAACTGACCATCATTTTCACATATTTCAATGTGTAATGGAAATAAGCAAAACACAAATTGAATGTTTAAATAAAAGGCTTGATATAAAAGTACTTTACCTTCCCTTTAGCCTTTTTGATATATTTTTAATGTCTTGACTTGTCATAGTGTTTAAAATAATAAACGATATTTTTATGAATTTAGATGGCCGAAGTCGAACTCGATTTGCAACAACCCCATTTAGAAGAGCAATCTGTCGGTTGGTTGGCCAAGTCTGGTGCTTCGCTTGACAGCTACATAGAAAGTGTCAGCGGAAAGAGGAAGCACATAATTTATGCGATATTCCGAATGCCTCTGATTGGCCTATTGATTGTCTGGGCGACACTTGCACCGTACTCGGACAGTCGTCTGTTAGATCTACCGCTCAGTCTTATTCGATATTTTGGTAAGCAATGTTATTTTATTAATATGTTAATTGGATATATAAGATTTAAATCTACAAAGTATGCAATCGTATTAATATCATGAATTATAAAAACGGATCTTAAATTTAAAAACAGTACATACAAATTACGTTATCAATGTTTTCAGTCTGTTTTCCTTGGGTCCTTTACACGCATTCAGGACTTCAAACTTTGTTCCCGGCGTACCGAGATATGCTAGTACTCGTTTTATCATCTTGGCTATCGCAAGCTGTGTATTGGACCATGAGAAGCAATCTTGAGGGACAATGTTTTCAAGACGAATTTGGCATAAAACTTTTTAAAGAATCTGCTGATAGTGATTTACCATTTCTTATAGCTTTGGTCTTAAGTTCGTTTCATTTAAAATCTTACTCAAAATGGGCTGTGTTGTTAAACGTATTTCCAATTGCTGTCATGTATGTACCTCTTTTTACCGAATCACGTCTTCTCATTGAAATATACTACTGGAGTATCCAAAGTTTAAACATTATGTTTGACAACGATCGTTATGCTTATTATGGTGAGGTAGAAAATGTAAGATTAAAACAGATTATTTCACAAATAACACTACAGATGCAAAATGAGACGAATGAGGAATCACTAAGAATCGCTTCTGAAAGGCGCCAACAGTATATCAATCTGTATAACCAACGTAACTCTGATAATTTGTTATCAGGAGCGCCGGCATTGCAGTATGTTATTATTCTTTCAATCGTCCCTTTCATAATCCAGTTACTTATAGCTGTGCTTGCTTCAGATCTTGAAATTTCTGGCTTCGGACTTTTTTACCGATGCGTCATTAAAAGTCCTGTGAATATTTTTTCCGCTCTTGGGTTAGCGTCTTTAATTTCAACAATGTCTGTCATCACCATGTATTTTGTTTTTCGTCTCATAGGTGTCAAGCCCAACCAGTTAAACTTTGGGTTGTTACATGTTCAAATCGCTTACGGGACATTAGCGCTGTTTCACGACACAGACTTCGTTTTTCTTGATACCTATTCAAGGCAAAGCATTTTTCCAATAATACTTGTTTTGTCTCTATCTTGTGCTATGTGTGTCATCATAGAAAGAGTTGATGATGAGATAATAGGAATTGTGAATGAAGGTGCCAGTGGGCAAACGTTTAAGTTATTCCGAATTGCGACAACTGCGGTAATAATTACTGTTGGGTACATATACATCTCAACAACTGTAGCAAACTATTCAGTGCTAAGTGTAGGGACTTACATCTTCTTTACCAAATTCAGCTGCGTGGTAGTGAAATGTGTATGTCTTTGTCTAAGCAGCATTTTACTTTTAATATCACATTTTCCGTCTCGGTTCCAAAATCATCTGGTTTACATGTCTGAACATATGAGCATAATCGAAATGTGTGCACTTTTTGTGGACAACTCTATTCACTTATACACACGCATGGTTTGTCCAATAATGATTGCGTGGTTCCTATTCAGACTTCCAGTCAATCTCATCGGCTTTGTGATATCCTCATATTTAGCGCTACAAAACTGGAAAAAATATTCATTTCAGAATAATGTCCGAGCTTTCATAAATGGACTACCAGATATCTTACAAGACAATGATTGTTCAATATGTAGAACTCCTCTTGAAGTGTGCAAACAACTACCTTGTAAACACGTGTATCACGTCGACTGTATAAAGAGATGGTTTCGGACACGAATAGCTTGTCCATTATGTAATGCACAGTTTGAAATACCACATGTTCAATCGTTCCTTGGTAAAATGATTTCAAACATAACACATCGCGTAATCAGAAGGTAAAGACGCTATTATAAGCAATGAGCACGTAGATACCGGTCCTAGGTAATACAATAAAAAAAATATCCAAACCAAAACTGTTGAAACAAACGATAAATAATTAGAGATTATATGTTGACCAAATGGATTAATATGATGTTTTTCTTTGCCGTGTGTTGCATGTTTAAATGTCAAGCAAATGCAAATAAAAAAGATGTAAAAATTGAAGATTCAAAAAAGGTCAATCAGGCTATTTATAAAAAAGTTGTGACCCCATAACTTAAACTTACTTGATATACGCATTTGGCACAGTGTTTTTATTATACATATAACTGTTAATCCAGCGTCACGACGTCAAATTTAAAAATAAATAAACAACAACTCATATTTAATGTTGACTTGATACTAAAATAGTACGAGATGCCAAATATTGTAAAGTATGATGAAAAATGGTTAAAACTGGTACAACTTGCCTAAAGTATCCGATGCATACCTGTTATGTGTTACATGTGTATATCAGAACCTTTTTCGTGTATACGAGATAAAGACACATTTTAATATCGTATACTATTCATAGAAATACCACCACAGCTAATAATAACTAAAAAAAACAACACTTTGTTCTTTGGCTGCTGTGTCGTGCTGTGACATACATTTTTGCTTCATTATGTTATTTGCATTTTGTATGGTATGTATTATTGTTTCATTAAATTTAGATATATATCATTTCTTGAGTGTTTTACTTTCCTATGATTTGTCGTTGCTTTAATGTGTTTTAATTGTTGAGAGCATGTGCACCTATATAAAAGTAAATATTTACTACAAAATAATATCCTAAGTTCTGTTGGTTGAAAAATATTTTATGAAGTGGATCCATTTTTGATTATTTGTTTCAAATTTATTTTTAATAAGGGCAATTTCTGCTTCTGTCTGTATTTTTATCTTAAGATAATTAAGAAACATATTGAAATTTGTAATGCATTTTTTAATAATCATGTTAAATATAAATGTTTTCATTAAAATCAGTATAACATTCAGAACATGATTGTATATGTTTTTGTCGATAAAGCCAAGAAAGGCCATTTCTTTGCTTAATTTTATTTCAATGTTCACGTCTTACAGAAAGTGTTGCAGTTTGGTTCATAATTCTTTAATGAAATTGCATTCCCAAAATAGATTGTAAATTGTTTCAATATTTGATTGGCAAAACTCGCACAAACTTCAAGCTTTCCGCCTGCATTTTGTTAAACATGTACTTGTTGGTACTTTAATAGAAAAGAAATTATATTGAAAGTTGCGTAGATATGTGTCGATTGTTGACTTAAGTGGGATTGTATATATCATTATCCAATCTGTATTTTCTTTAAGATTTAATTGTTTTTTTTTGTACTATTACCAGTTGTAAGTTGTGTATTTTGTTGTATATTATAAAGTGTTTTGTTTATTTGTTTGGTATTCTCTATCACATCTCCAAATGTTTGTGTCCGACATAGTTAATGTGTTAATCTCTTGTGTATACAATAATGTTTTATATTCTTTTGGAATCGCAGATAATAGTGAATACTTATTTAAAAATTCCTGTAGATTTATGTTATATAAGTTTTGCATTTCACTAAACGTATAATATGTATTTGTTTGGTAATTATATAAATGTCCGATTGTTTTTATACCATTGTCAAACCGGTTTACCTGAAAGATTGATTTGTTATTTGTTTTTATATCTTTGTTATTCCATATGACATGTTTACATATAGGAATGCTTCTTTGTGAACAATTATGTTGGTTTTTGCCATGCGGTTAGAATACCCTTCAAAAAAATATTTTCTTTACTTACATTGTGAATTATAGCTTCATGTAAATTACTTACAAATATTAGACTGGTACCATAATTTTTGAGTTGTTCGTGTAGTAGGAATATATTCATTTTACGCATTAGCCATAATTGCTGCTTTCGTAATTGTACAAAATGACCTTTCTTTACAAAGACAGACTAAAATTGTTGCATGCATAAATCATGCATACAGTTATAATCCATAACCAGTGTAATACACATAAGATTGCTTAATATTATTTTGTACTTTTATCTTTATCATTTTCTTCATACATATTATACTTTTTTATTTAAAATTATTCCAAATGATGTAGTTTTAATAACCAATATTTTTAATAAAAGTATCAAAAAACGTGTGTGAACTAGAACCTTAGGCTTATAAAATATGCTTGCGTATCGGGTTCTTTTCGTCTTTGTCCAAATCGTAAATATTCCGCCAAAGGAAATCAATATGATTATGTAACTGGATCCGCATATCAGATAACTAGTTAGTTTCTACAGTTAAATGTAGGAACAGGGGTTATGGGAGCCTCAGGAGCCAAGACCGCGGCTCCGATATTTTGGGGTGCAGAAAAAAAACTTTCGAAAGTCAGCATTACTCCATGAAGACATGTTATTGGATTTCGATTCTTGAGAAAAAAGGCCCGCGGCTGTCATTAAATTTTGGCCGCGGCTACAGTCATGGAGTCGATATTTCAGGCCCTGGGCCCCCAGCTGACTGTCGAGTTTGGATTTTGTTCGAGTTCGGCTCCAGTATATCAATGTATATAACCAACGTAAATCTGATTTAGTATCATAAGTGGTGCAGGGAATGTTGCATTGTATTAATCATTCCAGCGTCCCTTTCATAATACAGTTACTGATAGTTGTGATTGTTTCTTATCTTAAAATGTCTGGCTTCATACTGTTGTACCGTTACGTTTTTCAAAGCCCAATTAACTTTGTTTCCGCTATTGGATTAGCGTCTTTAATTTCAAAAATATTTGTTTACAGTATGCATTTTGTAATTCGACTTATAGACATTAATCCCAGCAAGTTTAATTTAGAGTTATTACATCTTTTCATTGTTCACGGAACATTGTCGCTCTTTCACGACACATATTTCGTTTTTCTCGATACTTATTTGAGGCAAAGCATTTTCCCATTAATACTTGTTTGGTCTCTATCTATGGTTATTTGTTTTACCATAGATAAAGTTGATGCTGAGATCACAGGAATTGTGAACAAAGGTGCCAGTGGGCAAATGTTTAAGTTATTCCGACTTTGTACAACTGCGGTTATAATTACTATTGTGTACATATACATCTCAACAACTGTAGCTAACAATTCAGTGCTTAGTGTATGGACTTACATGTTATTCACCAAAACCAGCTGTGTTGTAGTGAAATGTGTATGCCTATTTCTGAGCAGCATTTTACTTTTAATATCACATTTGCCGTTTCGTTTCCAAGATCATGTGATTATTATGTCAGAACATATGAGCATAATCAAAATGTGTGCACTTTTTATGGACAACGCTATTCACAGGCATGTTTTGTCCGATTATGACCTCGTGGTTCCTGTTCAGACTTCCTGTCAATCTCATCGGCTTTGTGACCGACTCAGTGTTAGCGCAAAAAGACTGGAAAAACTATTCATTTCAGAATAATGTCCGTGCTTTCATAGATGGACTACCAGATATCTTACAAGACAATGATTGTTCAATATGTAGAACTCCTCTTGAAGTGTGCAAACAACTACCTTGTCGACACATGTATCACGGCGACTGTATAAAGAGATGGTTTCGGAAACAAATAAAATGTCCATTTTGAAATACCACATGTTCAATCCTTTATTAGTAAAAAAATTTCTAACATAACAAATCGCGTAATCAGAAGGTAAAGGCGCTATTAAAAGCAACGAGCACGAAGATAACGGTCCTAGGAAATACATTGACAAAAATATCCGAACCAAAAATTTTTAAACAAACGATAAATAATGGGAAATTATATGTTTACCAAATTGATTAAAATGATGTTTTTCTAAGTTATGTGTAGCATATTTGCATTTCAATCAAATGCAAATACAAGTTCTAAACATTGAAGATTCCAGAAAGGTCAATCAGGCTATTTATAAAATACCTGCTGATTAAAAAAAACTACATATCCCTATTTAAAAAAAGTTTTGTCCCCATAATTTAAACGTTCATAATATACGCATTTGACACAGTGTATTTATTATACATATAACTGTTAATCCAGCTTCACGGCGTCAAATTAAAAAAGAAGAACTCAAATTTAATGTTGACATGATACTAAAATAGGACGAGTTGCCAAATATTGTAAAATATGATGAAAAATGGTTAAAACTGGTACAACATGCCTAAATTATCCGATGCATACCTGTCATGTGTTAGATTGTATGTGTATATCAGAACATTCTTCGTGTCTACAAGATAATGACACATTTTAATATCGTATACTATCATAGAAATACCACCACAGCTAATAATAACTAAAAAAAACCATTTTGTTCTTTGGCTGCTGTGTCGTGCTGTGATATACATTTTTACTTCATTATTTCATTTGTATTTCTGTATGGTATGTATTGTTGTTTCATTTAATTTAGATATAAATAATTTCTTGAGTGTATACTTTCCTATTATTTGTCGTTGCTTTAATCTGTTTTAAACTTATTTTACTTAGTAGAACATCTGTTGTACGTGATATCTGTGGTACTAATAGTTCATCCTGGCTTAACTTGCGTTTTTTTTATATGATACGTATGTGTTGTTCGTTTTCATATTTTGCTTTCCTTGATTTTTAAGATACGATTATAATTAATATATGTGTATATTCATTTTTTTTATTTTTTTTTACCATGTTTGACATTTACATAAATATCATTCACATTTTCATACATAAAACATTGGTAATATAACATATAACATATATGGAAAAATATAAATCATTTTGAAAAACATATGTTCAATACATAATAAACAAGATCTGTCACCATAGGATGACATATGCCCCCTTTTTCCACATTTTTTGTAAACCTACACGCAAAGCGTTTTTCCACATTTTTCGAAACTTAAACGCAAAGTGTGACGGAATTACAGACGGACTGACAGACGGACAGACGGACAGACGGACAGTGCGATCACTATATGCCCACCTTCCGGGGCATAAACAGTTATTGATTCTGTAATTGTTAGTACTTCGTGGTTGACGTTTAAAACATAATCAAGTTCCCATTGTTGAGAGCATGGACACCTATATAAAAGTTAATATGTACTACAAAAGAATATCCTAAGTTATGTTGGTTGGAAAATATTTTATGAAGTGGACCCATTTTTGATTATTTGTTTCATATTTATTTTTAGTAAGGGGCAATTTCTGCTTCTGTCTGTATTTGCATCTTAAGATAATTAAGAAACATATTGAAATTCGGATTTTTTTTTTAATTATCATGTTAAATATAAATGTTTTCATTTAAATGAGTATAAAATTCAGAATATGATTGTCTACTTTTTTGTCGATAAAGTTAAGAAAGGCTATTTGTTTGCTTAATTTTATTTCAATGTTCACGTCTTACAAAAAGTGTTGCATTTTGGTCCATAATTCTTTAATGAAATTGAATTCCCAAAATAGATGGTCTATTGTTTCAATATTTGATTGGTAAAACTCACACAAACTACAGTTTCAGTCTGCATTTTGTTACAAATGTATTTGTTGGTAATATTCTAGATAAGAACTTATATTGAAAGTTGCGTAGATATGTGTCAATTGTTGACTTAAGTGGGATTGTACATATTATTCTTTAGTCTGTATTTTCTTTAAGATTCATTTTTTTCCATTTCATTTCAGTACTGTTATCAATTGTAATTCGTGTGTTTTGTTGTATAGTGTAAAGTGTTTAGTTTATTTGTTTGGCATTCTTTATCACATCACCGAATATTTTTTTTCGACATTGTTAATGTGTTAATCCCTTGTGTATACAATAATGTTTTATATTCTTTGGGAATCGCAGATAATAGTGAATACTAATTTAAAAATTCCTGTAGATTTATGTTATATAAGTATTGCATTTCACTAAACGTATAATATGTATTTGTTTGATAATAATATAAATGTCCGATTGTTTTTTTAATTCCATTGTCAAACCAGTTTACCAGAAAGATTGATTTGAATTGTCCTTGGCGTATGTTTATGTCGATCATAAAAGGTGGACATATGATTATTTTGATTAATATACAGTTTTGTATGCAACTGACTAGGATACGTTTCATCGTAGGGTAGAGCAGTTTTGAGTTGTTTTTACAAGTTAAGTGATTACGCAATATTTTCATAGCACTTTTGATACTTAAACAGAGTACACTCATGTTAGATTGAATACAATTATAATGCCTTCATTGTCTTCTCCTCTAGTTTTATGTTTCGGTGCATTCGGTATCCCAACAGTCTATCACTCCAATTAAAACGAATACTTTATAATTGTAGTATGAATTATCTTACAAATTAACAACAAATAATACAGTTTATTTAAAGAATGGTTGTTGCTACTCAATAATTAATGCCTAAATTCATAATATTTTTTGTGTGAAATTAATTATCCTCCTTTACACGTCTTTATTACTCATTTTGAAGGGCTCTGTTACTCCTCATTTTTCAAGTTCCTGATTCAAAGCGCTGTATTTGTAGTAAAGGAAAAAATGCATGTTGCGCACAATCGTTACTTGATCAATGCATGACTTATAGGGTACACAAGTATTGCATTACGTTAAAGCATTGTTCAGATTGTTTGAGCCTCTCGCGTTAGTTAGTGAACATTTAAGACAAATTTCCGACTGAAGGCATGAGTTTGTACTTGCTGGTGCTTCAGATACAATTGTGTAAAAGCTGTCATGAGAGTGCAATGTTTAGCAGGTTTTGTAACTTGTGGTATGCTAGTTACATTTAGATATTTCAGCTTTCGTGTAAAGATCTTTATCAGATAAAGCTTTGTAATAGGCACATACCAACCTTCCTTTTTTAGTATTTCTCAAATCATTATCACGATACATAACTTCCCTGTAATTGTATTTGCTACATTATTATTGAAGTAAACGTAGCTTTCATTTAATGGGTGTTTACTGTATTGTCATCAGAGTAGACCATCACATCAACCATTGTGTGAGATACTTTACAATACATTGTCAAATTCCTTACCATTGTTAGTGTCTGATCCGAATAAAAGATAAAACAAAAATTGTTTAGTTGTTTTAGAGCACTCTGTTGTGCACTGTTGTTTATACTGCCCTCATTAAGAACTGGATAATTAGATGGGAATAGACCATTAAAAGATTAATAAGTATCATCCCAATATAAGTAAATTTATGGTAGGAGAGTATACATAAATCTCATAGTCTAATTTTGTTGTGTGCCTACCTTTCTGTCCGACTCATTTAATGATTTTAAAATAAGTATGCAAACCTGTTTACCTATGAAAGACAGCGTGTCACTCGCAAGAACTACGTGGCTATCTTCAAGGTCAATGTCAAACTTTGAGCGCAAACGTCAAAATAGAGAACTTAAAGTAAAAGTAGGGATTGTCCGCCCTATAACTTGAACATAGATAGTAAGAATTTCAAATAACAAATGATCACCGAGGTGAGACGATGCGTTGTGAACAAAAACAAAACTACCCAAAAGCTACATTTAAAATAAAGGTCAAACAAATAATATAATAATTTTTGTACACATGTACATATTGTCATATTATTCCGCATCAACGGAATTTTTATTACCCTTTTATTAAAAGGTGTGACTGATTCTCGTGAGTGTTTTTCGTTTCCAAGCGAGATTTTAGGAGCTAGCCATACTTATATACATATGAATTTGATAAGACTATATTAAGTGTCCTATAAGGAAGAAAGGCTTTTATTGTCAGATCATTCCGCTCCCTGAGTTATTGCCATTTGATTAATAATTCATTTATTAATCAGGTTTACATTAAAACTGTATATAATGACTTCCTGATAGGGTGAACGTTTGCATATTGACTGCTTGTTCCGCTTAAATGATTATTCAGGATATCGGTGATCACTTGTATTATTGAAGAACGTATACATACAGAATAATAATATACTAGATTATCATTAGGGCCAACGGCCTAAGTTCGTCATTTTAGCTCGCCTAAGCACAACGTGCTCGTGGAGAGCTCTTGTGATCACCTGTTTCCGTCGTTCGTTGCGCGTCGTCCGTCGTGCGTCATCACCATTGACCGTGTGAACACTCGAGAGACAACATTTATACCCAATCTTCAATAAACTCGGTCAGAATTTGTTTTCGCGGCTGAATTGAACACAAGGTTAATTTGTCAAATCCGATGAAACATTTGAACACTGCGGAAGTAATATATTGTATCCTATTTAAATGAAAATCGATTATAACATGTGCTCAAATGTAACCTCGGCAGAGTTAAAACATGTTTCGGGGCGTGGCAGTTTTTATTATTTTGCAATAGTGAAACCTTGTGACCTTTTTAGATCTCACATTTCTAGCCCAATCTTCATTAAACTTTCTCAGAACATTTGTTCCAAGGATATCTTCGCCGAGTTCAAAGATGTTCCGGTCCGTTGCATAAATTTACCTTAGTTGACAGGGCATATTTGGTAACATGGCTTTAGCTTTTTGTACATCAGAAGACACATTCTGTGCGTAATATTCATGAAGCTTGCTCAGAGCATTTGTTTAATTATATCTTGAGTTCATTAATGGTTCCGGTGTGTTCACAAACCAGGCCACAGGCGGGCTGTGCAGTTTTCCATACATGGCTATAGTGATTACCTGTTAACACTCTAGCAGTCACATGTGTTGTGAGATTATCATGAACCTTACCCGGAACTTATGTTTGAATGATATCTCGCTTGAGGTTGTAAGTTGTTCCGGTCGACTTGAAAACATTACCGCAAGGGGGAGAGCAGTTTTCCTTAAGGTTTTATACAAAACATACCAAAGGGCGGGGCGGGTTTCCTTATATGGC
>VMBQ01007477.1:0-2500 GCA_007657795.1 Dreissena rostriformis | reverse complement strand
TACATACATACATACATACATACATACATACATACATACATACATACATACATACATACATACATACATACATACATACATACATACATACATACATACATACATACATACATACATACATACATACATACATACATACATACATACATACATACATACATACATACATACATACATACATACATACATACATACATACATACATACATACATACATACATACATACATACATACATACATACATACATACATACATACATACATACATACATACATACATACATACATACATACATACATACATACATACATACATACATACATACATACATACATACATACATACATACATACATACATACATACATACATACATACATACATACATACATACATACATANTGCAGCAACTAAGACAAATCTAGCAAAATAAGCAAAACAAGACAAAGAATAATTATAAACAAAATATATTCGTGATACTGTCATACACCCGGGGTAGCTCGAGTCACTCGCCGCTGTTAAGTGATGGCCGCCGCTGTTTGATCTAAATTGCTTCTTTTAATTTGCGATTCCATAGATGTTCTTCGGAAGTGAGTACTTTAGTGTTGTTAGGGTCGATATTGTGTCCTGTTTGTTTACAATGTTCATATATGGCGGAAGAAGTTCGTGTACGGTGTTCTTTCAATCTAGTGTCTAATTGTCTCGCTGTTTCTCCTACATAGTCATTTTTACAATCCTCACATTAGACATGATATATCACACCACATTTTTATTTTGTCTGTTTTGTCTTTAACTTTGGTGAGGTTCTGTCTGATGGAATTGAATGGTTTGTGGAAAATGTTGTCTCCATTTTTTAATACTCTAGACATTACTTCTGAGGGGCCCCAGATGTAAGGTATGCCTGTCGTAGGTATCTTTTTTTGTGTTCCTTTATCTTTGTCTACTACTTTTTCTTTCTTTTTGGGTAGTCTGAATATCCAATCCGGGTATCCGTTGGTTCTTAAAGCGGATTTCACATGCTCGATTTTCTGTGTCTGGTCTTTTTCTTCTTTTCTTTGCAATGAATGTTAGTCTATACAGCAGACATCTCCTTCATGTACACCAGACATGTGCTCTTTTAGGAAATCAAAATTAATCTGTGCAGATCCGTTCATACGAAACAATTTTGGTTCTACAACAAATAAGAGTTGACACGATATAGGTAAGTAATTGAATCGTGTTGACGTGTGTCGAAAATCTAAGTCACTAGGTCAAAGCATATAATAAAAAATACTGCTCTAGAAGCCAGATGTATGAATTTATCTTCATGAAACTTGATCGGACTGATTACCTAGGCAAAAGAATTGTGTAGTTCAATTGCGTCCAAATATAAGGTCACAATGTCAAATCTTATCGCCCTTTAGAAGCAACATTTATTACTAGATCCTGATTAAACATGTTTATAACTTGTATATTGACAGTATCAAAAATATAAGTCCGGACATTTAAAAAATAACCTGCTAGTCCGAAAAGATTAGTAAAACATTCAAGTTCTCCCTTTTTTAATAAACTAACAAAACAAAATCCAGTAATGTAGCTGATATTTACTAACAAAATTTGATATTGAAATTATGACGATAAGTGTTCAGATATGCATAATAGTGTGCTGTAAACAAGGGAGAAAAATCGCATAGTACTATTCACAATACTGTTGGAGCTTAGTTCCCTTTTATTTTATTGAACAATGTACTTGCCTAATGGGAAACATAGTGTACCAAGTTGTGTTTGAACATAACTTGCAAACGCAGATCTGCTGTCCGTTTTATTGCCTTGTACCAAAAAAAGTTGACAATGCAATCCTACAAAAAACATGTTCATGATATCTACTAAAACTATAACAACAGCAGTACTGAAAGAAAGGATAATATGACCTTTATCAACACAAACGTATGGAGAAATTTGCGACATGACCTTTGAAACAAAACAGACATCTCTGAATCTGCGATACATAACAGTTTAAGTTTAAGACGAGTAAAATACCAGTAATCAAATTTGAAAATATCCCATGTTTTTGTTTTACTGAAAGTATCCCTTAAGAGGGCCATGGGTCCTAAGACACTTATCTGAGATCCTAAGGAACTAAACTAGTATCACAAGGAAGAAACCAAAATAACGAAAGTACTTTTTGAAACATAAATATTTATTTCTTGGCCGATTGTTATTTTTTAACTCAGCTGAGATATCATTAGAACAAATTTTCTTGCCAATGTTCATGAAGGCTAGACAATGAAAGTGACTTCTATTGTATAAACATGTTTTTTTTTTACTTAATCTAGTGACCTTTTTAGCAACACATAGCCCAGAGTTGATTGGGACAAATATCCTGACCAAATTTAATGTGTATTTGCCAATAAATGTGGCAATTAGTCCCCCCTCCCCGGATGGCCATGTTTTCAAGTTACCGGAACAGTTTTTGAAATTTAGCCGAGATATCATAAAAACAAATTACCTTGCCAAGTT
>VMBQ01007476.1:20832-45440 GCA_007657795.1 Dreissena rostriformis | reverse complement strand
AATTGCATGATATACAATGTCATAAAGCAAAATGCAATAATAATTAGCATCATGGAAAATAAATTGCATGAAATACAATGCCATAAAGCATAATGAGATAACTGGCGGATAAACCCTTCCATAAATATATGTTACCAAATGATGGATCTTTGTTATGACGAATATCTGAGATTTCTCTAGACATGTTAACAACCTTTCCTCTATTTCTTGAACATACTTATATGTTGATAACAATATGACTTACTTAAGAGCACAATTTTGACATTACAATAAAACGTGCATTATCAATGTTCTAACGTTAAAATTCGCATGTAATGATAATAGTTTTATAGTCTGTTTAAGCCTCAAGTCTTTTTAGGTCTTTTGACTTTGTAAATCTGAAGTCTGTTTTAGTCTCAAGTCTTTTTTAAGTATTACATTTTTGTAAGTCTTTAGTCGTTTCAGTCATTTTTGCATTTGTTATATAAATTTAATATGATATTTTAGATAATTAAGCCGACTAATATTAAGACTAGTCGAAATAATTCGAATGGTCAATAGTTAAATTGCATACTACCGTATATATATTTTTTTTTAGGTCTAAGAATGAATTGCTGTAAACGGGCACTGATTCTCACAGCAGGACTGATATTATTACATTTCTGCAATGTGTCCATGGAAAAAAGGACTTATACTTCAGCCTCTCGTACAAAGCTAGATCAACTACATCGTTTTGAAGATGTCAATATAGGACCACTCGTACAAAGCTAGATCAACTACATGGTTTTGAAGATGTCATTCCAGGACCATAATGTTCACACATCAAACATCAAACAGGAAACATGGCATTTGCGATGGCTCTGTATGACCATAATGTTCACACATTACACATCAAACAGGAAACATGGCATTTGCGATGGCTCTGTATGACCATAATGTTTCCAAATCACACATCAAACATAACATATCACACAAAGCATTTGAGAAGGCCATGTAGGGCCATAATGTTCACATATCACTCATCACATATGAAACTTCATACATGAAACATCACACTTGAAACATAACACATGATACATCATAAATGAAACATCACACATAACATTTGAGATGGAGATGTGGGACCTTTCACACAACGTCTTTTTCACATCTGTTGAGATAAGGATCCGATTTTTCACATCTCTTAAAATAATATATGTTTCTGCACACACCACAATCTTTAAAAGTAATTCTTTACTTTTTCGCTGCAGTTTTTGATGGCATCGTTTTTGTTGTTGCTTTTGTTTTGTGTTGTATTTTTTTTTTGTGTTTTGTTTGTTTTGTTTGTTGCTATAAACTAACAACATGATCTCCACGCATACCAATGTTGTTTTTGTTGAACATAATGCGCACTTTATATTTGACTATTTCCCTGTCAACAATCTGCTGATATTGTATTCGAAAGTTAAAGGTAGACAACTCTTTGTTGGTTTTCTTGTTGCTTTTAACCAAATAAAATTCCCTTAGACAACATTATATCGTGGGAAAGAGCAAAATGTCAATAGTATGAGCAAAGAACGAGAGAAGTAACTCTTGGCAATATGTTCAATATTTGCAACCTCCGCTCAGAGATATGACCGATCCGAGCATATCTCTTGACAAATACCTGTCGCCATTACACACGAAGTGATGATGACCGATTCAAACAGAAAAATTATTATACGTGCTTTAAGTCGTTCTTATATATGTTCTTGTATATTGTTTGCTGTAAACCCTATACATGTATAAAATAATCATTTTGTAACAAATTGCTCGGATTCTCATTAAATAGGAACAGAACAGAATAATTTATTTCGACTTAAGCATATAACAACATTTTTCATTCTTCGAAACGATGTTTGTTGTATACCTACGTTAAACGCATAATGTTATTGTATATATATGTTAATGACATTGAGCTGTATATGCTTCAGTCGAAATAAACTATTCTGTTCTGTTCTGTTGATTGAAAATGTTGCAAACCGATCAGGAAACAAACGGATCTGGAAGGCATTTATTTTGATATTTCAGAGTATACCTTTAATTATGATATATCGACTATCTCCGGAATCCACCGTTAATTCAATCGTTTTTCATCGACTATCTCTTCCTAAAATATATTGCAATAGATCGTCTGCTGACACAGATTGGTGATAATGCAGTGAATAAGTTACCAACATGGGAGGTAACCGCTGCAAGGAGTTTGTCAATCTCCATGCAGAGTTGTCGTTACATGTTCTCACAGATAACCTCTGCAGTGAATAAGATACCCATATGGGAGGTAACCGCTGCAAGGAGTTTGTCAATCTCCATGCAGAGTTTTCGTTCCATGTTCTCACATATAACCTCTGCCTCACACGAAAATCCTTCTAAATCTGGAAGGATTTTTTTTTTTTTTTTAATTTTTTGTGTGTGATTATATTATGAAAAGTAGTATCATTTTCGTTTATACTTTGAAAATAGCGTATAAGTGAAGGTTCAAATTTAAAAAAAAAGTAAAAATAACAACGGGAAAATTATTGTACCACTGGCTCGGCTATCATCACGTGGTTGGTTATAACGGCAGGAATTTGATCCAGCTATGTGGTTCCAGTCAAATATGTGCGCGAATGTTGGGAGTTTGTAATGTGTGAATAGAACAAATATGACAAATACATTTTCACAGATGCTTTATTGAATGCTTAGAACAATGTGATTTGACAAATAATGGTCCATTTAAAAGTCTTCGTTTTTTTTACAAAATGTTATTCACTTGTGACAGGGGCTTTTATGTGTTGTTTAAAACATATTAACATAGAAAAAGCAAATACCGTTATCAATTATCAAGACATTCTTATGAATTGTATCAATACATCTATTTATGTTATTTCCAATTTAATTGTGTATTAGAAGTCGTACAACTAAATGTTAGTGGAAAGAACACGTGCTAACACAATTTTGCCCAGTGCAATAAGCGGGCTATTTAACGGGTTTACTATGCATTAATTAGCGAAAACTTAGCGGATCTTTTATCAGGTCATAAACGTGTCGACAATGTTAGGAATAAGCGCCAAGTATTTAGACGGTTCCGGAAACATGCTCTGAATCTGATAATCTCTAACCTTCGCAACTGATCCGGCAAATTGTGTTTAGTTTCGGCTGTCTCGTGTTATTTCAATTAATCATTTAATAATAATTTTCACAATTATACGGCATTTGAAAGATCTATTTTTTTTTTATTAGAAATTATGCAGGTTTATACCGCAGGCATTATTATTATGTTAGTCCAACAAATAGGGTACACTAATAGTACGTATTCAGTTCTCACTCTAGAGAAATAGAATGGCCTTAAAAAGAATTAGCAGGTTCATTAAATCACTTCACAAATATATGAACTGTGTTAAATTATTTGTTGACACAGTATTATATTGCATTCATATTTGCAAACATAAAACCCATCGTTCAAGTTCGTATCTGTATCTGATAAGACTCGTTAATTGTGGCGTGTTCTGAGAAAACTGGACAAAATGCATGTGCGTAAAGTGTCATCCCAGATTAGCCTNTTTACGCACAAGCATTTTGCCCAGTTTTCTCAGAACATGACACAATTGATTCTATATACACTCCACTCTGTAAGTACATTTTAATTCAATTTTGCGAATTGATGACATATGAGTTTTGATACTGAACGTTTATCAAAAGAAGTCCTTACAGAAATGTACATAAAAATTGCATCACTTCCTCAAATATTCGCTATTTATTAAAATGTTATGTGTTCATCAGTAAATTGACAAAACATGTGTGAATGACATAATGGTTGGGCTAGATCTTATCAACAATACACTAACGTTAAAGTCTTTATGTAAAACACATTTGCGAAAATATAAGTCTATTTTAAGAGTTGTGAATGCGTTAATTTGTTATTTAGTTTAACATGTAGCCTTTGAAAATGAAGAACTACCGTTACACGTAAATTTGAAACGCATTAATCCGAATGAATGGGAATTATTTAAAGCGCTATTCTGTTTTAAATTAAAAAGAATGTTTTATCAAATAAGGAGTAGACGGGAGGGGGAAAGGAGTGAAGCGGAGTAAGGAAGGTCAGGGGAGTGGAGTGGATGGAGTAAGGGAGACCAGGGAGGTTAAGGTGTGTCGTGGGGTCGTTGGTAATATGGTAGTTGGGTTTTTTATTTTGGCCTTATTATATTTGTGACACAATAACACCAAAAAATGTGATTATCTTTCAGCTTGATAACATTGTTGAGAGCCAATAACGAGAAAACTGTAATCTATGTTCGCTCCATACAGCATCGTGTGCGCGCGGGACGAACGTAAATTATCTATTTCACATAAATGTCTCTAACACGCCCTGATATTATGTATACTATTCATTATGTACATGCATCAATTTGTTTTAGATATGTTCATTTCAACACTAAATTCTTCCTTAACGTTGACTGTAGTAAGTTTAACAACATAGGTCTGTATACCTTTACCTTCAGGGGAATGATTGTTCACATGAGCGAGAGATTTTCATATCCTTTGTTGCTAATTTGTCTTCATGAATAATTTAACATCTAATCACCGTACTTAGAATAGTTGTACAGTGAGTAGTAACCATTTAAAAACATGATCACGATGATCATTACGATAACGTTAATTATGTTATATTGTTGTTGCTGTTGTTGCTGTTGTTGCTGTTGTTGCTGTTGTTGCTGTGGATGATAATAATGATGATGGTAGTAGTAGTACCAGCAGCAGCAGCAGTAGTAGTAGTATGCTGCTGATGAGGAGGACAACTACGACTACGATGATGATTATGATGTTTTTTTTTTGTTTTTTTTGTTTTTTTTGAATTTATAGCGTTTATTCACCTCCATACATTACAANCGGGCTTACATTAAACACTAATGAATTATGATGATGGTATATTTAATTTTGATCTATGTTTACATATAGTAAGTATACGATTAGAGTACTTTCAGAGTACACATCATACTATAGAAACATATCCCAGTGTTTAAATATAGGTTTACCATTTTGTATGAAAACACATAGTTAACTATAATATACATTAACCGCAAAGCATTTTAATATTCTGGTACAACGATTCTAACATGTTTTACTTATGTACGCCATTATGCAAGTTACCAGAACAAAATTGTATTAATGAACTTGTATTACGATACACGAGCTATTTCCCACTTCAATAATAATGTTGTTCACATACAGAAATAGTCCAAATATTTATGTCGCATTCTTTCTTAATATGTACATTATGAAACAAACTAATAAAATACTTCATTTTCTTGAACCGCGCGTTTTGGTTAAGAAGAGACTTCACTTAAACGACGAAAATTCCATAAAAGCGGAAAGTGTTGTCAATGCCTAGCCTGTTCGAAATGCACACTCTAGTCGGGGGCGACATTTTAGGCACAGCTATAAACTCCCTTTTGCCAGATCGAGGCTCAAATAATTTAGCGAGTATGATTGAGTGCCACACACATGATTAAAAACATTGTAATAAAGCATTGGAAATAAAAAAGCCGACACGAAAAATTAAAGTCGGTCTAGTACGTGGAAAGAAAAAAAAAATAAACAAAAAACAGATGCAAACATGAAAAGCGTCACGGATGCTATTATTTATATTATCACCCGTTCTGAAGTATGCAAGTTGCAAGAGTCGCCAATTTCAAAATGAGGAAAAACGTCCGGTTTACTGGTGGGAGTTTCGTCACCGTTTTATAGCATTGATTATAAATTACATATTTTGTTTAATTTCACACTACCCGTTCATATAAAAAAGGAAGGTTATAACAAGAGCATAACAAACAAAGTGTGTTAGTACATATTACTGTTTCTATTTTTACGATTACATTATTAAAGAAAGTGTATCCTACCACAGTTGTGAAAAATACTCATGTATACATGAGTGTTTTTTAAAATATGTGTGGTCGAAACTTGCCTTTATAATATTGACATAACTCACAAGCTGTTAGTTTAATGTTTGCGTTCAGTTTATTTAACCTGCGCCTACGAGCCGAAATAACTGAATATTGCCAGATAATTATTTTTTACGGACATACTAAAATGCATCCATATTTATTTCGTATCGACCCTTTTAATAATCATATAATTATGACCCTCGTTCTGGAAATACTGGACTTAATGCAGGTGCGTAAAGTTACGTATCAGATTAACCTGTGTATTCCACACAGGCTAATCAGGATCGACAATTCCCACCTTTATGGAGTTTGTTTACATGAAGTTTTATCTAAACGAAAATTCAGACAAGGTGGAAGGTGTCGTCCCTGATTAGAATCTGCGGACTGCAAGGTCAATTCATGGACGTCACTTTACGCAATTGCATTAGACCCCGTTTTTACATGCTCCATAATAATCATATACGGTAACACAGTAGAGCATAAGACCACGCTAACCCGACGAAACGAAAATTAATGCATCACTCAAAAGTTCATCTAACATCTTTAATTAATGCCTCACTCAAAACGTTCATCTAACATCGTGGCACCAGTAGTGTTTTAACACGAAAAAACGAACGCCAGTAATTACAAAACTGCTACGTGAAAATTGCCGCGTCGCTTTATCCGCGTCCGTAATCTTCTTGTTTCCGTTCAACGTAAACATGTAAATCACTGTTAGCAGACTGTCACATAGCAAGTGCAAAACATTACATAACAAGTGTAAGTTCTCGTTTTGCTAATGAAGCCGAATGCGTCGCGTTTGTTTACATTTCATATTCTCGCTCCGGACGTGTATTTATTTAGTATATTGTAATCTATACTGTACGGTGTGGCTTTTCAATCTTCGTCGCAGGAAGTAAATTGTCGTCACTCCGGACTTAACGAATCAAAACGTGGCTGGGACGTCAGCGGGTGGGGAAATGAGCCGTGTAATTAACCCCATCTTGTTTACGCTGGCAGTTTATTTAACTCTCTGAACGAGTGATGATTTCGCGTTCCTTAAGGTTTTGTACAAAAGACGTTAATTGCTGGAAACGCAAATGGTTATGAATGGTAAACATATACACATATTTCGCAACGAAGTTAACGTTATTTACATTAACAGTTGCGGTCATGTGATATAAACCAGTAGGATGTACTTATCATCATTTTAGGTTTGCTGATAATGGTTATTTATACCATACACAAATGTATTGTTCTGTTGTAAAATTGTTTATAGACAACACCTTGTTAACGTAAACGTTCTACCGTTTTGGACGTTGATCTAAAACACATTTGTATTTGCATAGGCCAACAACAACAAAAAAGTGCTGTGTTGTTACGATTTTCAGATAAATCTCGCATTTGTTCACAACTTTTGGTATTTTGCCGTTTGCCGACAAAACAATTCCTTCTTATAAATAAGACATAATACTTCTCGTAGTCCATCTCGTCTCCTATAGCGGGAGGGATGTGGATTTAAGCAGACGACTGGAAAATTAAAAACATGCGCCCATGTTACAAAATCCCCCTTCGAGTCGATAATTTGATGAAATGTCTGTGAAAATTAAGACGCAATTCCATTATTAACAGGTACAGTGGTGGAATCCGAGATAACTGTTCACAGCGTTCCGACTGGGAATTACAAAAACAGACGTAATACACTTTTTGTCATAGCATTAACTGTTATAACATTTATATGATAAAGTCGGCTTATTTTCAGTCGTGAAAGCGTTTTTTTTTAATTATTAGTATCATAATTATTTAACTTATATTAATATTATTTTTAGAATTATAAATATTATAAACGGCAGCGGTGTGGCTTTTCAATCTTCGTCGCAGGAAGTTAATTGTCTAGTAGTTCAAACTGTCTCAAATAACTCGCATATTTATGGGGGTAACTGGTCTCCGATTGAAAAAAGAGAGTTTCGCATACCAAAATGTTCGTGGCTCTGCAGATTGAGAAATAAAAAATCGTTTGGTTCAAAAGTGCTGGGGGCTGAGAACTCCAAGATGGCGTCCAAGATGGCCGCCGAAATATAATAAAAATACAATAAATGCAATAATTCTTTTATTATGTTTTTTTTTTTGCATGTTTATCATTTTAAAGTGTCATACATGTTANAGCACACTATAAACACAAAACCAATTGTATAACTAGTATACTATTACAACACAAATGTAAAATGAAAATATCCATCAATATACATCCATTCCTACAGAGCCTAACGAACATTTTGGTATGCGAAACTCTCTGTCTACGATCGGAGACCAGTTGGGTGGCATAAACCTCTCTATATTTGCACTACTAGTCGTCACTCCGGACTAACCGAATCAGAACGAGGCTGAAACGTCAGTGGGTGGGGAAATGAGCCATGTAATTCAGCCCATATTGTTTACGCTCGCAGTTAATTTAACTCTCTGTACAAGTGATGATTTCACGTTCCTTGACGTTGTCGATTGCACACGTTAATTAATACGTTAACACAAATGGTAATAAACGAGCCTCATTCTGGGAAATCTGGGCTTTATGCATGTGCGTATAGTGGCGTCCCAGATTAGAGTGAATGGACTGCACATGCTAATCTGGGACGACATTTTACTCCTAAACTAGATTTTCGTTTAGAAGAGAGTTCCTATAAACGAAGGCCAAGGCTAATATGAGACTAGACTTTACGCACATGCTTTAAGCCCAGTTTTCCCAGAACGAGGCTCAACTGGTTATCCTATACAGACATTTCAGAGAGCAGGTAACTTTTTTACATTGATATTGCGGTCATGTGATCTCAACCACAAAGATGGCATCGACCGTCAGAAAAACTTTTTTTCAAGTACTTTATGGTTGAAAAATAAACAAATACATCCTTGTTCGTTAAGATTTTGAATGTTTGCATATTGAAAAAAGACATGTTATTGTATTTATATCTGTACTATGTTTTAATAGTACATTATGTGTTTTATATAGCGTTGTGTTGTGTTTGGCTATAAGTTACTTGTCGTGAATAACGGAGAGTAGCAGATTTACCAAAGTGGGTTACGCACGTTCCCATGATGATGATGCTGGTGATGATGCTGGTGATGATGTTGCTTGTGCTGCTGCTGCTGATGCTGCTGCTGATGATGATGATGACGACGACGACGACGACGATTACGACGACGACGATGACGACGCTGACGATGACGACGATGCACCTCGTTTTTAACGCCGAAATTGGGTTGCGGACCATCTTTATTTCGTTTTAACTGAAAGTGATATTTCTTGTGTTGCTTCCGCATAATAGTAATGTTGATTTGTTTTGCTGGAATTAAAATTTCCTTACGTCATAGTGTTCATTAAAATTGAATTTATATAAGAACGATCGTTGTGGGATTGACTAAACTACATGATGGATTCATTTAATCATTCTTCGCAACTCTTGGTATAAGGAAGTTTGCCGACAAAACATATCCATCTGGAAAGTGACAAAATTCCCCTATCGTCGATACTTTGTTCAAATGTCTGTGAAAATAAAGACGCAATTACGATATTAGCAGGTACAGTGTTGTAAATCACAAAAACAGAAGAAATATACTTTTGAGTACAAACGTTAACTGCTATTATTATAATCTGTATTACAATCCGTAAATGCCAATAAGGGACGACACTTTCCGCTTTAATTAAATTTTTCGTTAAAAGAAAGTCTCTTTATAGCAAAAAATCATTTTAGGCGGAAAGTTTCGTCCCTGATAAGCCTTTGCGGACTACACAGGCTAATCTATGACGACACTTTTCGCATATGCATTAATCCCCGTTTTCTCAGAACGAGGCTCAAATAATAGTTTCATATCAAGCAATAATGGTATTAAAATGCAGCTGTTCTTCTCAACCGAAACTGTGCATTTCAATTTGAATCCGTGAATGCGTGTACATGTAACAAAATAATCGTTATTTGTTAATATTTTGAATATTGTATGGTGTCTATGCCCAGTAGACGTGACCGATTGTGTATTTGTTTTGATTGGCGCAAGTTTAAACAAACAAATCAGGATGGGTAAGTGACATCTGCTTTAATGAACATGATTTATTAATTAAATCAATCTGATGACTTCAGTAAACTGGAAAGGACAAAGACGTTCGACCGACTTATCTAAACCGCAACTACACTGAAGTGACTTTCTCCTTTTCTTTTCAATTAAGTGCGTCATCACTTAATTAATACGCAACGGCCATGTTTGTTTTTTAGATGAGTGAGATTTCTTTTCCAAGATATATTTGAGCCTCGCTTTGGGAAATCGGGGCCTAATGTATGCGCGANAAGTTTAAACAAACAAATCAGGATGGGTTAGTGACAACTGCTTTAATGAACATGATTTATGAATAAAATCAATCTGATGATTTCAGTAAACTGGAAAGGACAAAGACGTTCGACCAACTTATCTAAACCGCAACTATACTGAAGTGACTTTCTCCTTTTCTTTTCAATTAAGTGCGTCATCACTTAATACGCAATGGCCATGTTTGTTTTTAGTGATCTCTTTTCCAAGATATATATGAGCCTCGCTTTTGAAAATCGGGAGGTAATTCCCAAGGGATGTCACCTAGCTTTTGGAAAGGCCTACACGTGAATGACGAGAAAATGGTAAATGAGTAAATGGGTGTTCCGACTTTGAACGATTCCCAAAGTTTAGCTATCAAAACGGGGTCGTTTCGATTTCCCCGTTTGAACCATAGAAATGGAATCGATATCCGCAACATAGCTCGCCATCGGGCGGTAATGCTTAAACCAGGCGTCGCAGACTGAAATCTCGCTGACATTCCTGGCCACAATGCAAGCGTCAATCGGTTTTTAAAAGGTCTTCGCGAATAACTTTATTTCTCTCTTCGTGAAATGACCGAATGATGATTTATTTCTGCCACGGCTACATGCGTTTTTCTAGTTATTGGTCGCTCTTGATTTTCCTAACCATTTTACCGTGAACGCAGAAGAGCTGAGTTAAATTAAGAGAAACATACTCTCAACAGGGCCTGCGCATGCGTGATGACAGGATCCCGTCCAATCCTATCTCTCGCACACCGGCTACATTCCAGTCATCACTATGGTAGGCTCGGAAAGTAGTCCATAGTTGCGTGGCTTTGTCACATAAGCAAAACTTTTGAAACGCAATACACATTTATTTTACTTATACTATTTACTTATTTTTTAAGGTTAATACAATTATTCGCTAAACAATTCTTTTCACAAAATGTAGCTAGGACTCAAGCATGTTTCTTTTGATATTAGTTGTTGAAAAATTAGTGTTGCCCTTATACAAACGAAAAACACGTAGTTATAGGGGTAAGGGCATTATTAATAATACTGACCATAACTACAATACTAAAAAGCGCGTGTAATAACAAAAGCATGACAAATCAAAGAAGATGCGCTCTGAGGTAATGAAATAATGAAATACATATATACATGATACTAAATTGGTATTTACGCATGTTCAAGTATGTTTACACGAATAAAGATATGCATACATACAAAACTAACAAGATAAGGTTATCCCCCCACCAAGAAAGAACAAATAAATAAAATGTTCCCCATCGGGACGAGCAAATGTTTCCCATCGGGACGAGCAACGAATTAAAACTCTCCAATGTGATTGTGTTTCGGTCTTGAGTGCTTCCAACTTCATTTGACACTGAAATTGAAACACGCAGTCGGTGAAAATTTAAATTTATTATTAAACATTATTATGCGAGTCAAATAATTGATTCACGCATTTCATATATAAATCGTAAAAAGGTAAACATACGCTTATTTTAAATTCATTTAAACTGTAATTTCTTGAAACCTTTGAAATCGACCTTGTTAAAAACAACAAATTTTCTTGAAACGGTACACATGTATCGCAACAATAAGAAATATTGCTTTACAAATACAAAAATGAAACCGTAATTGTTTTCGTTTCGATGTATTAGAAAATATATATACAACGTTTCACAAAATATTTTTTTTATTAAATGTTAATTTCTGAAAACATAGCAATCCCCATGTGCTTGCATCATTTGCAAGCCAGTACCAGGTACTCTGCCACGTAGTTATGACACATATTCACAGCCTGTAAACACTGACCACACCTCGTTATGGAGGTGAATGAAATGTTAACCAAGGGTATTCCAATATGGAGCTTATAGTTTCTAAAGCTATTGGTCAGTTTCTTTATTGAATTCACCAATTTTGGTTAATTTTAAATCCGATGCATTTTCACGTGAAAATAATTTATCCAAAAATATATGAAATACAAAATAATTTAAAGTGTTCTTTCTTATATTTGCATCGCCTGTGCAATAACGGGACTCAAAAGAGCGAGGAACATTATGTTTCCGCGTATCGTCGAAAACCTCGTTCGTTCGTTCAAACACACTATGTTTCGTTATATACAAGTAATGCATCGACACTAGAAAATATTCAAAGGGGTTCGAGGATGCTCGTTAAAATATTCATTTTTTTATATAAAACTACAAGATGGTCCACGGGTACAGTTGTTGTAGTAGTACTACTAAAATCGTGATGTACGTGAAACAAACCTCTATACACATGCGCGTTCGGTACCGGGACCTTCGCGTTAACAAAATTCATTAAAGAAGTATATTTTTATCGACGTTAGTTAATGTCGCAATGGAGGCGTGTATCAAACATTTTTGGATGGCATTTTTTCTACGATTAAATCAAAATACAATTTTCGCTAGATACATATCTGTTAGGAAAGAGGAAATATGCAATGTTGTAATACATTTCTTTATTAAGGTGAGAATGCGGTGTCGATATACCCCTGTATACCTTACTCATACCCCCACGCAGACCAATACTCAATCCACTTGGCCACGGACCGGTCATATAATAATGTATAAACACAATATCGGTCCATGTAACAAGTTAATGCCGTGGACAATTCTACACGTGGAGACGTGGAGACTATAAGTAGTTAAACAAATCGATTAAACACACTTATGCCTTGCGTATAGAAAAAAGGCCTTGACAAACAGCGTAGACCCAGATGAGACGCCGCATAATACGGCGTCTCACCAGGGTCTATGCTGTTTGCTTAAAGACATTTCTGTAAGAAATATTCTAAAAATAGAAATAAATATAACAGACATCCCTAATTTTGGAAATAAATTGATCCAATTTAGAAGGATGGGAGTCCACTAGGCATAAATGGTTAAACACAGTTGATTCCTCTCATCGTAAACATGTAGAAGGACTTGAAGAATTGAATCACACCAAACACAAGTTTGACAACTGGCAATAGATTTCAGGCAATTAAAAAAATCAAGATAATTTGGCAAACAACATGTTAATCTCCAAATCAAGGTGGAGCCAGTGTTTACTATCCGTATGGTCCTCGTAGCGTGTGTGCAATTAACAACGTCAAAAGTATCTCCTTTCGCCACGGATTTACATCATATTTCTTTGTACTCCTGTATCAAATGCACCAGTGTTCCAAAAAAACACCTTTATTAACTCACGTAAACAACGAACTCATTAACTTTCAGATAAACAACCACATGATTTCAATTTCGAAATTGTTTTCCTATGAATGTATAAAAACAATTGCTGTCTACTAATGATTTAACCATATTAAGGCTTGTGAAATCTCCGGGCATTTTAATGCGTAAAACAAAAGTTATTAATGGGCGTACTTTTAAGTCTACTTATAGCAACGACGTATACTTGAAAATGAAGTCACGCGCAGTTTTGACAGTATAAATATGTCGTCTGTTGTGATTTTTAATAAGTGTTTGCAAGAGACTGTGACTAGACAATACTTGTTATAAAATTGCGTTTCTTAATTAAATGTTTATGTTCGTTATGCAATACTATTGAGTGAAAAATAAACGTTATTATCCGCTATACGCAATAATGGAGTCAAATAAAATAGCATATAATTCGATTTTAAAAATGAATGAAATGGTGAAAAACTTTAGCAATCTACAATGTGGAAGCGAATATAAAGTACTTCCATGGCTAAACCAATCGAATTTCGCTAAATATAATAACTTGTCAATAACCGAAATTCTGGGTCCGCAGTTTGAAAAATTTGCGTCAAACTGGGACTACGATTCGGACGGTGCCTACACTTCGGATAATTGCGAAATATACTCGAGCAGCGATGAAATCCAAGATAGCGGCAGCTGCAGAAGCAGTAGCTCGTTTGAAACACGCAATGATCAGGCGGCGCCGTTAGAATTAACAAAACGGACCATAGAGAAGGAATCCGAAAGTTCGCACGTCCCACGACCGTGTTATACCGATCGCGTCATGACCTGGTCAGAAATCCTCCGCCGCAAATATTACAGCGACGGCTACACTTCGTCGGATTCCGAGTCGGCACTGGATCTCCGGATACAGCGGAAGAGGACACCACCGGTGACGACCACAGACGCACTTCCTGCCTGGGTGTTCTGCACGAGATATTCGGATCGCCCGTCGGCAGGTAATCTAGCGGGACCAATTGTGTATATTTAAACGTTTTAATCAGACCAAGAAAAGAATGCTATGCAGGTAGTCTGACCGTTCGAAGCAAACCGCGTGTTTATGTATCGTCAAAAACATTAAGATGTATCGGTCTAATTTTTACAAAGTTCACCTACAAACACAGTATCAGAATTATGATTTTGTTATTTTAAAATACAATTTAATGAATTCATTTTTCTTTTTTAAAATGTGTGGGAAATCGTCTTAATGTTCTTTAAAAAGAAAATTATTTAAATCGAACATAATTGAAAGACGTCGTCCAAATGTAATGTAGCTTTATAACTTCTGGACTGAACTCTTCCATCTGTGACATAATAAAAAATCATCACACTCTTTTACACCGAAACATTCGGTGTTTACCACGAAATATTAGGATAACGTGTTACGTTGAAAACCACCAATTAAGTCATTATTCGGTTTTTCATAACGTGTTTACTCTAACGTGAACATATGAACGTCGCATTACGTCATTGACGTCAATATTACGTTACGTTCCTGTGGCTACTCTAGCGTGACGGTATGGAGGGTTAGGTCGTCTTGACAAAGTTTACCTTACATTATTAAGGATAATTTGTGGTCTCATTGCTTACAATAATTCGACATATTTATATGACTCACATGTATTGTATGTCAACTCATTTATTCAAAATATTGTTGTACTTCTAGTAGATCTATTTGTATTTTAAAAGATATTAGTGCGTCAGTTGTTTATTTATTCATTCATTTTGTATGTGTTTGTTCGTTTGTTTGTTTGTTTGTTTGTATGTGTGTTTGTTTGTTTGTTTATTTATTTTTGTTCGTTGGTTAGTTCGTTTGTGTATTTATTTATGTATTTATATATGTATTTATTTATGTATTTATTTATTAGTATAATTATAATTATTTTCACTAGTATTACCAATACTTATATTATTTTAACGGTTAATACAATGATTAATGAACCATCACATTTGATATTCGAAATATACAGGCAGTTTATTCAACCGATATTGTGTTTTTAAGGTCCACGTGCCAAGCGCAGAAGACAAATGCATCGTCCGCGAAAATTGCGCACGGCTTTTAATGACGCGCAGCTGCGTGTTCTAAATACAGAATTCGACAAGGACCCGTATCTGTCGGAAAGCAGACGACACCAGTTGGCAGACGAGTTGGACCTGGACGCTGACAACGTCAAAGTTTGGTTCCAAAATAAGCGCGCTAAATTAAAGAAGGACGGGTTACCCCACCCACTTGCGATAGAGCTGCACGCAAAAGGACTGTACAGCCACAAACTGACGTCACATCCGGTACAAAAGTACATCGAGTCATTAAGTTAACAAAATAAAACCATACGCAGGCATCTCGTATAATTAAAGTATAATTCGAAAAATTAAACGCAAACATCCGGTGCCTTATCGAATGCCTTATGGTTCTTCATATGTGTGGTAAAAATAAATCGATAACCGATATCTTGTCATAGTAAAACTTGGTGGTCGAGAGACTTTTGATCTCGGATATCAGAATGTTTGACTTGTGTGCATCGGATATCGGACCGTTTTGTCTAGGGGCCGATCATTCATAGATATCCACCCATATTTTAATTACTTTTGATGCGCATTGTTAGAGACTGTCATAAAAATGTAGCACGCACTTTTGTATTCTTACGTTATATTAAGTCTACATCAAAAAGAAATACCAGTGTAGCGCATTATACTTAATTTCAATCAAGGCTATTCGTAAACATATTGCATGTGCTTTTGAATTAATTATATAACAGTGTGTCTTCATCACATAGAAATACCATTGTTGTGTTTTATATGTTTAGCACGCCATATTTCACACTTGTGCTATTTATTGATATTTTTTTCCAATCAAAGCCATTCATATTTTGCTTTCCATATGTGTTTATTTATTAGTTTTATAACCTTATCGTGAATGCTATTTGCATAATAGTGTACATAATTGTGTTTGTATTTGCATTGATCACTTCTTAAATAGCAACTGCATTGATTTTATTGTTTTTATTATTTATTTATTCATTGATTTATTATCTACAAACTATATTTTTTTTGCTGTGAAAATACGATTGATTCATAAAATAAATGTGTTATTTTTTATATAAAATGAAATAATAGCAGAAGTACATTGTGACATAGTTGTGTCTTTCATTATTTTTCCCCCCGATAAAGGACCTTTTTGATGTTCTAATAACAAACCGACGTCTTCAAAAAGATAATAAGAGAGAACACCAACGAATAAAAAGGAAAATTTACGTCAATTATTTTAGTGCAAAGTTCGTACAAGTGTTTTAAAGGCCATAAGTTAAAAATCACAGCGACCTTATCGCGGTCACTTCCTTCCATGTTTCGTTTTATCTGCACCGCAAATATAGTTTATGACCCGAAAGCGTTGATTTAACTAACAAAATAAAACTATCCGCCAATTAAAGATATTGTTATAAATGGGCATACAATGTTCCTGTAAGAATACACCTGAAAACGGCCTAATAATAAACAGACGACCATCTTATATGAATGTATCTCTCAGCGGTCGGCCCGCCGTGGTTTAACAGTTTTGATAATGAAATTAAATGTGTAATTGATATATTTGGGAAAGTTTATAGACTTAAATTGCTGACAGTGATATTTTAACTCTTTAATGAATGTTCACCACGAACAGATACTGTTGGGACCTAGCTCTAAACCTTGGAAGCGTGTGTTTAAGTTAGGCCTTCAGAGTTTATATCAAAATAAACAATGTCTCCAAGAAACTATATTTTATTCAGCCACTGTTAAAATGCACATAGTTTAGAATAGCCTTAGCAAACGCGTCACAGTGATGACGTTTACAAAGCTTACACAGTTTTACGATTCAAGTGCAGTTTAAATACTTCGTCACAAATAAATACTCTAAAGTTCCGTGATGAGTTGACAAATATAATGTGAAAAGTCACGATGGTGGAAATATGTTCATATCTTATTGTTCGGATTAATTCACAACATGGATAAGTTATTTACACTTATCGGGAGCAAGTTGATGTTAATGAATCTCCCCCACAAGAAAAATCAAGACTGACTCGAAAAAACGTTCGAAATGTGGCCGAAAACTAGCCGAAAATTTTCCGCGGCCATAAATCGGCCACTGGCCAAAAAAAACGGCCACAGACCGGCCAAAAATCGGCCATGGATACAAAATGGCGGAGAATTGAACTCTGACATCGTCACATAGTTCGCAAACATGGATTCCTTAAAATAACCAAGTGCTACGACTGGATAATACACGCAAACAACATAAAAATATGTGCTTAATGGATAATGCAAGTTCATTTCGCGGATATTGACATCAGACTTCTGAGTTATAATAAATGTAAACAGAAGGGAGACAATTCTCGCTCATGAAATAAATCGTTAAGAATGGAAACGGATTAAAGTGTTACTGTGCATATTTTAAGAGAAACTTGGACCAAGATGACAAGCAACAATGCCTTATATGTGTGTGGCGAGGGTTTTCTATTGTTCTCCTAGAATAACTGTTCGGACTGTTTTTTATTTACTCGCAACATTGATTAAACTTATAACACAACTTCTTTGATAATGTTCTTGATCTTTATTGTACCTTTTTAATAGTTTTTTATATATATTTTTTATTTAACCACGAGTTTCACTATATTTCAAAATTAAACGGTTTGTTCTTTAACACATAAATTTAGGTCTTATTCTTAGCCAAAATTCAACTGTTGTTAACTCATTGCTGGTCTTATTGCAACTTTTCCTAAATTCCCTAAACACTGATAATTTCTAAAGTCATGGTGTCTGTCATATTTCAAAGAGATACATAATTGACATGTTCTCTGATTACCATAAAGACAGAGCTTGGAAATGTAAATATCTAACCGCATTTGAACTAATTAATAAAGCCATTATCCAAAGTTTATAAGCCCCACCGCCATGCTCCACTGGGAGTCTACAGGTCAGGGAGTCAAGTATAAGCCCCACCATGATGTCTGGTAAATTACTATTGAATTACTCGCATTTCGCGACAGTGTGCTTGTAAGTTATTGTCTGTTAGTTTTCTTGGTCCAATACAACAATGGAAAAACATCACACCGTCATAAAGTTAGTGTACTTCATTACTACTTAATTGACCACGGATCCATCCAAAGCTACTGGACCTGATGTACTGAGCAAAAAAACTCCTACGTGAAGTTATTTACGAACTAGCCTTCCCGTTTTCAAACTACTTCAATTATCTTTTAAACACATTCATTTTCCCACCATCTTGGAAGCTAGCAAACGTAACACCGATCTATAAAAAAACTCGATCCCTCCGATCCAGCAAACTATAGACCAATATCTCTTCTCAGCTGCGTTGGCAAACTTATGGAACGCTGTGTACACACACATCTTTACAATTTTCTTACTTCCAACAAACTACTGACTTCCCATTAATCCGGTTTTATCAAAGGTGATTCCACTACGAACCAATTTACGTATATGTACCATGATATCTGCAAAGCAATGGACACCGGCAAGGAAGTACGAGCAGTCTTTTGCGATATCTCCAAGGCTTTTGACAGAGTATGGCACCGTGTACTACTATTAAAGCTTTCATCATTGGGAATCAAACTTCAACTTCTTAACTGGTTCAAATCATATCTCTCACAACGCAGACAACGCGTCCTTTATGCAAACTCTACTTCCTCATGGTCCAATATCTCAGCAGGTGTTCCTCAAGGTTCGATTCTTTGACCGCTGTTCTTTCTTGTCTATATAAACAACATAATTGACAATATTAACTGCGATATACGGTTATTTGCTGACGACACAAGTTTGTACATTATTGTTGAAACGCCTTCATAAGCCGCACACAATCTTAACCATGCTCTAGAGACCATTCATGCTTGGTCTTTGTCCTGGCTTGTCTCATTCAATTCCGCTAAAACAGAATCAATTGTATTCTCACGGAAACGAAACAAACCCATACATCCAACGCTCTATCTTGACAATGTACCAGTTACGACAGTTGAGCAACATAAACACCTTGGTTTTATTTTGTCAAACGACGCCCGATGGGCAGCAAATATATCAGTAGCTATAAACAAAGCATGGCAACGTATCGGCATTTTCAGGTCTCTGAAACACTTACTGTCCAGATCTAACCTCGAAAAGATGAATGTTCATTTTATAAGACTGCTGCTAGAATATGGAGACGCTGTCTGGGGCAACTGTTCCAACGAATTGAGCGCAGAATTATAAGTTGTACAAAATGAGGCAGCAAGAATATGCACCGGCGCCACTAAATTGTGTAATATTAACTCTATGTTAAACGATCTGAAATGGGAAACTCTTTCAAAAAGGAGGCAGAAACACAGACTTTTTCTCTTTTACAAAATGAAAAACAGACTATGTCCAGAATACCTCTCAAATCTCATTCCACTCCCCCCTCAAAACCGCTATGAGCTTAGAAATAACGAATCAGTACCTCTCATTCACGCAAGAAGTGAATCATACCAATGCTCATTTCTTCCAACAGCTATACGTGAGTGGAATGCCCTTACGCCTGACTTGCAACAATCTCCCACGTTGTCCTCTTTTAAAGCATCTCTAAGCAGAAATCTCACAAAAACGTCTGAATTATTTAATATTGGTACAAGAGCTGGTCAAATCCTTCACGAAAGATTGTGACTTGAGTGCAGTTCCCTCAATAACGACCTATTCTGAAGATCATTAGTAGACAGCCCTCTTTGCTCATGTGGAGAAATCGAAACTGCCAACTATTTTCTTCTACATTGTCAGCACCAGCAACATCTTCGGAATAATCTGTTTGGAAATATCCCGTGCCCTCTTACAACAAACAACCTACTCTTTGGATGCGAATACCTTACCCCTGAGCAAAACAAAACTGTTATTCTTAAGGTTCAACGATATATCGTGTTGTCAAAACGCTCCTCACATAACTAACTGGCAACAGCCCACCATATTTGATGTTCTAGAGTGTCCTTTCGCCACTGTTCTTTGTCTTTCCACTCTGTCTAACTCTATTCCTGCTCTATCTTTCACATATATAAATCTATGCTTAAGCAGCTCATGCACGCTTCAATGTTAAAAAATACTTCTGATTGGTTATTGCTTTAACTGGTTACATGTGTTAATTTCTTAAACGGTCCAACACACCTCTGGAGAAGAATTCATATAAGTTTTTAGTTACTTGTTTTCTAATCCATTATTGCATGAATGTAACACACATGTCATGGTCAAAGTATCATAATAAATACTGTTTAAACCAATTGACACGGTGTCCGATTTAATGGCCATATCCGAATTATGGTTGTTATTAACGTTTTAGCCGTCAAAAATGGCGTGTTTTTACATTGATTTAAATACCAGCGATACTTTACTCATATCTTGATCTCGATGATACACTAGATGTATTGACTGTTGACATTTAACGTTGAATGGGTTGTGTTTCCGGTCATTAAAATAATGATTTATGTACGGTTGCATAGGTTTTCTTTTAATTAAGGCACTCAACTTGTGTTCCAATTTACTAAAACGAAACGTGTGAATTTGAGTTTTCAATATAGCCATGGTTTTACGATTGTCAGGAACTGACTTGTCTTAATTTGATCACGTTTGACAGAAATGCAGTCTGTTTTTTTTTATATTAAGTGCGATGTTTTAGTATGACCATGATAATATAAAGAAAAACATTCTGCTGAAGATGATGACGCAGTTGGTGTAAGTTAAAATAATGCTGATGATGACTATGCTTATGATGATGCTGACATTTGTTAGTGGTGTTGTTGATGATGATGCTGTTGATGTCAATCCTGCAGCTGATGATGTTGTTGCTCATATTGAAGNCCGATTATCACTGCCCGGCCCGGCTCAGCCGTGTATTATCCTCTAAATAACTAATTGAATTAAACAAACCGCATGAAAACAAATGACAACCATGCATACATGTACTGAAAACAATCAAACCAAAGTAGTTTTTTGTTAATTAATGTCAGTTTTGTTTATATGCATCACATATTTAAAACACCAAAGTCAAATAAGACACACACAGTTAAGTTCCCTATGTAAGATCCTTAATTCTGTCTTTAGCAGAGATAGCCGCATTTTGTTTTGGACATTTTGATAGTTTTTCTTCAACTTCCCTTAATTCGTTTTGGTCTACACATCGAATGTCACTAAATTCCAACTATTATAAGAGGTTATGAGGCATTTTAATTTACGTTCCTGATGTAGTCTTTTGCACCCACTGATTTGAGTCCTTTTGCTTCGCGCCTACTGCTTTAATTTTAAGTGTCCACCCGTTTGTCTTTTCCACGCGTACATTACTAGCTTTGGGTTATTTACATTACTTATATTCCACTTTAAAATTTTATTTTTTATGTTTCTTTTTATCTTTCCAACCATTTTTACTTGAATTGATTTTAGTCATTTGAATTAGAGTGTCCATCCTCTAGTCCTTTCTACACGTAAATTACTAGCTTTAGGATATTTACATTACTTATTTTTCCACTTTTAAATTTAATGTTTGATGTTTCTTTTTATCTATTCCAACCGTTTTTACTTTAATTGCTTTTATCCTTGGATTTAAAGCATCCACACTTTAGTCCTTTCCACAAGTAAATTACTAGCTTTAGGTAATTTACAGTTCTTATTTTTCCAGCGTTTTATTTATTTTTTCCTTTTATCTGTTCTGTCCATTTTAACTTTTATTCCTTTTATGCATTTTTATTTTGTCACTGGTATATTAATTTCCAGTTCGCGGGACCATTCAATGTGGCGAGGATTTCCTATTGTTCTCGTAGAATAACTGTTCGGACTGTATTTTATTTACTCGCAACATTGGTTAAACTTATAACACAACATTATTGATAATGTTCTTGATCTTTATTGTAGCTTTTTAATAGTATTTTATATGTATTTTATTTTACCACGAGTTTCACAATATATTTCAAATTAAACGGTTTGTTTTTTAACACATAATTTTAGTTCTTATTCTTAGCCAAAATTCAACTTTTGTTAACTCATTGCTGGTCTTATTGCAACTGTTCCTAAAATCCCTAAACACTGAGAACTTATAAAGTCATGGTGTCTGACATATTTTAAAAAGATACATAATTGACATGTTCTATGATTACAATAAAGACAGAGCTTGGAAATGTAAACATCTAACCCCATTTGAACTAATTAATAAAGCCATTAACCCAAGTTTATCAGCCCCACCGCCATTCTCCAGTGGGAGTCTACAGGTCAGGGAGTCAAGTATCAGCCCCACCATGATGTCTGGTAAATTACTGTTGAATTACTCGCATTTCG
The DNA here is from genome assembly GCA_007657795.1 of Dreissena rostriformis. Classification (NCBI taxonomy): domain Eukaryota; kingdom Metazoa; phylum Mollusca; class Bivalvia; order Myida; family Dreissenidae; genus Dreissena; species Dreissena rostriformis. Next base: position 22,688 of record VMBQ01007476.1, on the reverse strand, counting down.
AGACAGTGTGCTTTTAAGTTAGTGTCTGTTAGTTTTCTTGGTCCAATACAACAATGGAAAAACATCACACCGTCACAGAGGTAGGGTACTTCAATACTACTTAATTGACCACGGATCCATCCAAAGCTAGTGGACCTGATGTACTGAGCCCAAAACTCCTACGCGAAGGTTGTTACGAACTAGACTTACCGTTTTCAAACTTCTTCAATTATCTTTGAAAACGCATCCATTTTCCCACCATCTTGGAAGCTAGCAAACGTAACACCGATCTATAAAAAAAACTCGGTCCCTCCGATCCAGCAAACTTTAGACCAATATCTCTTCTCAGCTGCGTTGGCAAACTTAGGTAACGCTGTGTTCACAAACATCTTTACACTTTTCTTACTTCCAACAAACTATTGACTTCCCATCAATCCGGTTTTATCAAAGGTGATTCCACTACGAAATAACTTACGTATGTGTACCATGATATCTGCAAAGCAATGGACACCGGCAAAGAAGTACGAGCAGTCGTTTGCGATATCTCCAAGGATTTTGACAGAGTATGGCACAATTGACTACTATTAAAGCTTTCATCATTGGGAATCAAACATCAACTTCTTAACTGGTTCAAATCATATCTTTTACAACGCAAACAACGCGTCCTTTATGCAAACTCTACTTCCTCATGGTCCAATATCTGAGCAGATGTTCCTCGAGGTTCGATTCTTGTGCCGCTGCGCTTTCTTGTCTATATAAACGACATAATTGACAATATTAACTCCGAAATACGGTTAATTGCTGACGACACATGTTTGTACATTATTGTTGAAACACCTTCATTAGCCGCACACAATCTTAACCATGCTCTAGAGACCATTCATGCTTGGTCTTTGTCCTGGCTTGTCTCATTCAATCCCGCTAAAACAGAATCAATGGTATTCTCACGGAAACGAAACAAACCCATACATCCAACGCTCTATCTTGACAACGTACCAGTTACGACAGTTGAGCAATATAAACACCTTGGTTTTATTTTGTCAAACGACGCCCGATGGGCAGCACATATACCAGCAGCTATAAACAAAGCCTGGCAACGTATCGGCATTTTCAGGTCTCTGAAACACTTACTGTCCAGGTCTTACCTCGAAAAGATGAATTCCAGAAAAGAGACATAGCATAAGCTTCGAGCTTTTTTCTCAATTCTGTTAATTTACACTTTGCTGTCCTCATGTTAAGCATATTTCGTCATAAGTAGCTAGTATCTTTGTATTGTATTATATTGCTTACATGCTGTATATGAATAGCTAAATAAATATTGTTTAAACCAAAAGATGAATGTTCATTTTATAAGACCGCTGCTTGAATATGGAGACGCTGTCTGGGGCAACTGTTCTAACGAATTAAGGGGTGTTGCGGCAGTTTATTTAACCGAGGATATATTTATGGCAACACTGATGCTATTATCACAACCCAATAGTTTTGTTATCAGAATCATCACACATTTATGACCGAGTAGGTTCATAATAGGTACTCAGTGGTTCGATCCCAGGTGCGGTTAACTTTTTTTTTTATTCTTTTTTTCTTTCTTTTATTTCACTCTTGTTTTTTTCCTGGAGCTCTTTAGTCCTGTTGTTTACATTAATCAATTTAAAGCATTTAATCACAAACTTCAAAACATGCCGAAATCTGTCAACAAGTCCCTGTTATGGATGATTAAGGTCGAGTTTGATACTGTATGGTCTTATGTTTGTGATTAAATATTGTATAAGTGTTGTGTTTTAGTAAGCCGTTGTGATCCCAATTAAGATTGTAAACAATCTATAATGTTTATGCATATCTCTAACAGTCTATGTACCGGTACTTGGGTTTCGCCT
>VMBQ01007476.1:7412-19775 GCA_007657795.1 Dreissena rostriformis | reverse complement strand
AATGAGGCAGCAAGAATATGCACCGGCGCCACTAAATTGTGTCATATTAACTCTATGTTAAACGATCTGAAATGGGAAACTCTTTCAAAAAGGAGGGAGAAACACAGACTTATTCTCTTTTACAAAATGAAAAACAGACTATGTCCAGAATACCTCTCAAATCTCATTCCCCCCCCCCCTCAAAACCGCTATGAGCTTAGAAATAACGAATCAGTACCTCTTATTCACGCAAGGATTGAATCAGATCAATGCTCATTTCTTTCAACATCTTTACGTGAGTGGAATGCCCTTACGCCTGACTTGCAACAATCTCCCACGTTGTCCTCTTTTAAGCATCTCTATGCAGAAATCTCACAAAAACGTCTGAATTATTTAATATTGGTACAAGAGCTGGTCAAATCCTTCACGCAAGATTGCGACTTGAGTGCAGTTCCCTCAATAAAGACCTATTCCGAAGATCATTAGTAGACAGCCCTCTTTGCTCATGTGGAGAAATCGAAACTGCCAACCATTTTCTTCTACAATGTCAGCACCAGCAACCTCTTCGGAATAATCTGTTTGGAAATATCCCGTGCCCTCGTACAACAAACAACCTACTCTTTGGATGCGAATAACTTACCCCTGAGCAAAACAAAACTGTTATTCTTAAGGTTCGTCGATATATCGTGTTGTCAAAACGCTTCTCACATAACTAACTGGCAACAGCCCACCCTATTTGATGTTCTTCAATGTTAAAAAATTACTTCAGATTGGTTATTTCTTTAACTGGTTATATGTGTTAATTTCTTAAACGGTCCAACACACCTCTGGAGAAGAATTCATATAAGTTTTTAGTTACTAGTTTTCTAATCCATTATTATATGAATGTAACTCACATGTCATGTTCAAAGTATCATAATAAATACTGTTTAAACCAACTGACCACGGTGTCCGATTTAATGGCCATATCCGAATTATGGTTGTCATTAACGTTTTTGACGTGTTTTTACATTGATTTAAATACCAACGATACTTTACTCATATCTTGATGTCGATGATACACTAGATGTCTTGACTGTTGACATTTAACGTTGAATGGGTTGTGTTTCCGGTCATTAAAATAATTATTTATGTACGGTTGCATAGGTTTTCTTTTAATTAAGGCACTCAACTTGTGTTCCAATTTACTAAAACGAAACGTGTGAATTTGAGTTTTCAATATAGCCATGGTTTTACGATTGTCAGGAACTGACTTGTCTTAATTTGATCACGTTTGATTAAGTGCGATGTTTTAGGATGACCATGATAATATTAAGAAAAACATTCTGCTGAAGATGATGACGCAGTTGGTGTAAGTTAAAATAATGCTGATGATGACTATGCTGATGATGATGCTGACATTTGTTGGTGGTGTTGTTGATGATGATGTTGTTGATGTCAATCCTGCAGCTGATGATGTTGTTGCTCATATTGAAGAAGATGCTGATCACAACGACGACCACAACAATCATCTATGTTGATACACAATTGTGCTAATAAAAAATATAATTGCAAAGAAAACCAAACAATCCACACTCATTGTATTTGTCCGACCCCTTCTTATCAACTCTCTTCAATTCACACATTCCAAGATGAGCCCGTAATCCGTAACGGCTATACTGGGACGACACTTTCCGCTTTTATGGATTTTTTTCGTTTAAAGGAAGTCTCTTGTAAACGGAAATCCAGTCTAGACGCTCATGCTTTAAGCACCGGTTTCCCAGATCCAGTCTAGACGCTCATGCTTTATACCCCGGTTTCCCAGATCCAGTCTAGACGTTCATGCTTTAAGCCCCGGTTTCCCAGATCCAGTCTAGACGTTCATGCTTTAAGCCCCGGTTACCCAGATCCAGTCTAGACATTCATGCTTTAAGCCCCGGTTTCCCAGAGCACTGCTTATTTATAATAAAAAATCATTCTCACAAGTTATGGGTTGAAAAGCGCCGCATAAACGCTTTTGCTCACGTTATTTTTATTTGTATAGTTATTTTTTATGTTATTGTATTTTTCATATGTGGCATCACAAAGTCATTAAATGTTGATAAATCCATACTTCTGGCATCGTAATATACACATTTTATCAATATCAAAACATCGAAACATTTATCGTTCGTATCTTACACTTTGTACTAAACATATCGCAAGCGCTCAGCCATGCTTTAATAATTTCACATGCGAGTGCATATTTCTTACAAGCTTAAGGTAAATGTTTATTTCTGAAAAATCCTTTTGTAAACAAATTATCTTTCAAGAACATTACGCGTATAAAGTAATGCGCTCTCGTGAGCTGTTTTCTAGAAATATATTTAACTCTCTCGCAAATTAATTATTTGTTCTTCCGAAACGCGCAGCTAACATTTTGCTACATATTATTTTGGCAGTATAGCGTGAAACAAGATTTCGCCAAGAAAAATAAACATTTGTTTTTGTACAACGATGATGAATCGCTTTACGACATCATAATTATAATTTCTTGGCAATTTGAAATCCTTTACGTTTTGAGAGTGTTCAAAAAGTGTTTTGCATCGTTCACCGATTTCAATTTATTTCTTGTCGTAATTATCATTATCAACATTATCAAAACATGATCAAATCATTATCATCTTAAGTATAGTCAATTATCCTCCTACTCATCATTATCATCATCATCAACTACAGCAGAAAAAGTCTATTTTCATAACCTCCACCACCATCATCATCATTCTACATAATCATCATCGTCGTCGTTTTCGTTTCCGACAGCATCGTTGTCGTCATCAACATCATCCAACATCATACTACATCATCCTACATCATCAACATCATCAACATCATTCAACATCATCCTACATCATCAACATCATCAACATCATCAACATCATCATACATCATCAACATCATCAACATCATCCTACATCATCAACATCATCAACATCATCAACATCATNGCGGAATATTTTAATTCGATTAATGTATTCGTCCTGTAGACAGGCTTGTTGTTGCGTATCCACCTGCGACGTCTCGTATAGTTATTTTTTATGTTATTGTATTTTTCAAATGTGGCATCACAAAGTCATTAAATGTTGATAAAACCATACTTCTGGTTTCTTAATACACACATTTTATCAATATCAAAACATCGCAACATTTATCGTTCGAATCTTACACTTTGTACTAAACAAATCGCAAGCGCTCAGCCATGCTTTAATAATTTGACATGCAAATGCATATTTCATACAAGCTTAAGGTAAATATTTATTTCTGAAAAATCCTTTTGTAAACAAAGTATCTTTCAAGAACATTACGCGTATAAAGTAATGCGCTCTCGTGAGTTGTTTTCTCGAAATATATTTAACTCTCTCGCAAATTAATTATTTGTTCTTCCGAAACGCGCAGCTAACATTTTGCTACATATTATTTTGGCAGTATAGCGTGAAACAAGATTTCGCCAAGAAAAATAAACATTTGTTTTTGTACAACGATGATGAATCGCTTTACGACATCATAATTATAATTTCTGGGTAATTTGAAATCCTTTCCTTCAAAAAGTGTTTTGCATCGTTCACCGATTTCAATTTATTTCTTGTCGTTATTATCATTATCAACATAAGCAAAACATAATCGAATCATTATCATCTTAATTATAGTCAATTATCCTCCTACTCATCATTATCATCACCATTAACTTCAGCAGAAAAAGTCGAATTATTTTCATAACCTCCACAACAATCATCATCCTACATAATCATCATCGTCGTCGTTTTCGTTTCCGACAGCATCGTTGTCGTCATCAACTTCATCCAACATCATCCTACATTATCCTACATCATCAACATCATCCAACATCATCCAACATCATCCTACATCATCAACATCATCCTACATCATCAACATCATCAACATCATCCTACATCATCCTACATCATCAACATCATCAACATCATCAACATCATCATCATCATCCTACATCATCAACAAAATCAACATCATCAACATCATCAACGGTAAAAGCAACAATTTGAAAAACAAACCCAATACCGAAATGTTTTTAAAAGAACTTTTCAGCGGACTGAACACTGTCGACCACCGGTTGCCCTTCCATACAGTGCAAAAAGCGACCTTTTTCTGGGGAACAATATATCATCATTATTGTTAATAACATTCACCATAGTTACACAAATTTAAAACCGCCTCCAGTTGGCCGATAGACTCCTGCTTAGAAATATGATTAATCACTCTCACTGGATCGCCCCATCAATATTGTCCTTCAGAGTGGTTGTTAACCGGCTAATTTCCGATGATGAATATACCACGTTTTTCCCAATTTAGACGCTTTTCGCCGAATTGTTAACTTGCCGCTAGTTATTAATTCCACGACACACGTGGCATGCAACAATTTGCTTAAAATAGATGTTTATTAATGCCTATTGTAAGCCTCCTTCTGGGAAAACGGTGCTTAATGTGTTAAAAGTATAGTCCCATGTGCGGACGAGACGAGACTTTCCGCTTTTATGGAAGTTTTCGTTTCAAGAAAGTCTCTTCTTAACGAAAATCCAGTACAGGAGGATAGAGTCGTCCCAGATTAGAATGTGCGAACTGCACAGGCGAATCTGGGACGATACTTTACGCGCATGCATTAAACCCAGTTTTTCCAGAACGCGACTCATCTAATCCAGGAATCAATACATAGTAGCTAACGTCTGTATCTCAACTTGTCGAGTTCACGCCGGTTTTATTCGGTACGCGACTGACGTTGAAACGTTAAGACAAAACGGTTATCAACAAAGAGTCACTCAGCTAGTTATGAGGAACGCTAGGTGCGTGCAGGAATCAGGCCGAGAACTTTTCTCGAAAGGCTGCACACCACACTTTTTAGCCAAAAGTCCGAATTGGCAAGGGAGAAATTTCTAAATAAAGAGAACAATGCTCAAGNAAGCCATACGATGCATGCGAAGCCCATGAATATACGATGAGAGTCTTGATTTAATGCGGGTAGGTGTAATTGAATTTCAGCCGTAAGCAGTTGACATTTTGCCATAAGACATGACATGTAATTAAGCATGTATTTTCGTTAACAAATTAACTGTTTTCATGTATAAAGCAAAATATATCAATTTTCTATGAGGCAATAGATGTTCGAAGTATACAAATGAGCCTCGCTCTAGGAAAACGGGCCTTAATACATGTTTGTAAAGTGTCGCCCCAGATTAGCATGTGTAGTCCGCAAAACCGCAAAGTGTCAGGAGCAAATTTTGAAGGTATGGTATTTGACGATGGTGTGGTTTTCGACACAGGTGCTCGACGGATAAACAGCCGTTTATAAATCATCTTTCATTAGAAACCGTTGCGTCTTTACGACGTACCCTCGCACATTTTAATTTGACATCTTTATGATAAATGGAAAAGTAAACTAATACAGTGGGTATCAAATCTGTTCGAATAACCAAAAAAGCTTTAACAATCAGCTGAGTAATTGACTGTGACAAAACAACCGGGAAAATTAATTTGCGTCGAGATCGTTAAACGGAATTTTGTGGTGAAGCGATGGCAATTGCGATGAAATTTCGCTATTTAATTCTGCATATAAAATTTAATATTCAGTTTATAAAAGGCGACATAATTATTTATTTATGTGTTTCGAATCTGATGTTAGATATTTTATGCGTTAAAAAAACTGGAAACGGGGATGTGTTGGTCACACTAACGCACTAAGCGCATGCGCGTGACACTTTTATTTTAAAATTTCATAGTATAACACTCATGATTCTAACCGGTTTATCTACCGACAAAGCAACACAAGTGTCGTAGTGAAATTTAAGCACAATCGCAACAGCAAAGCCAAGCAAAATATAGAAGTCATTTCACTTGAAAAACTACTGTCAAATAATGATATAATTGTTCATGATGTGTGCGTATTTCACTGAGGGAAAGTTCGTGTCGGTGAAAACCGCTTACAACATTATTAATTATTAAGTTGTACAAAGGTCGTTTTCGCCTGAGAAATATTGAGATCCTTTCTTTCAGTCACCACGATTAAATTCTTCACGTTTTCTTCACATGCATTTTTTATCACATTTTCTTAGAAGTATGACATTTTAGGTATGCAATGAAACATATTCTTTGTAATTACTCTCCTTGGTTTGAAACACAAGCCTCACCTGAGTTTGAAACTAACTGGTTGACTATAGTTTACAAGCCCTGTTCTACTCAAAATTTCTTGCGAGTTTTCAAACAAATATAGGGCCCATACAAAATGTAGGGGCCATCCAAAATGTAGGGGCTTTTGCTAGCTGACCCTTGCTTATTTCTATCCCTGTTTATATGTTTGAAAATACCATATGTGCAAAATATGTTATCTGGTAAATATGATGTTGTCTTAATGTGTGCAAAATATGATTTGTAAAGAATATGCCCCTTAAACAAGGATATTTATATCGTATTAATGACAAAATAATACCGGTAATGATGATGTCGAAATACAAGCACATCATTAAAAGGGAACGAGCTTACACGTGTAATAAAAAAAACGAATATTGCATCGTCTACCTATGTAAATCAACTAGATCCTTTGTTGAAACAAATTTGAAGAGGTAACGCTTACGCGAGTCATAAATCACGAATATCGTGTCGTCGAAATCTGTAACTCAACTCGATCCTTTGTCGAAACAAATTTGTTTAGTTACTTTAATTTATGATCGTATATTTATGGGCATACCCATGTTTTGACAAAATAGTTTGGATGCTCAGCCAACATAATTTACTATTTTTACACCGTTTAACGTAGCGGTGTAAAGCGTATAATAAAGACATTCGATGGGGAAAAAACGTGCCGCCTCGTGAATTTATGTTTAACGGTATCAGTTTTCGCAGTAACCATTAAATTTATAAAAAGCGCTCTAAATGTTTTATTATTTATTAATGCATACCTATAAAATCATATATACGTGATACGATCTCAACATATTCATTATGTTTTGTATTATGTAAAGGGTGGTATTTTTTCGGAACATTGAAGTTGCGAAGACCTATTGAGAAAAAGTAGTTTATTATTAATTTTTGTGGCATCTTTTCGGAACATTGTTCTTGTGAACGCCATTTCAAATGTCGGTATGAAATAGTTTGTCGGCGTAAATTAAAAATTAAATAACTGTCACACATTTGTGAACGCCGCTGTACAATCGACGGACTATTTTATCGTACTCAAAATACGCATTGTAAAAATAATTCAGTCAAACGATTTGGGCCAGGTTGTTTGAAACGTTACCAACATATCAAAGATTTCCATCGGTTATCAGGTACGACTATTTCCGCTCTAATGGAATTTGTGGATTAATGGAAGTTACTTATAAGAGAAAATTCATNAGCTACACAAATTGTCCTAAACACAAAAATCCATAGCCGGAAGAGAGACGTGTAAGCACTTTTAGCTGCGCGCACTGACTGCCTGAATAAGCTGCATGCTGGACAGAGCCCGGCTACTGCCCCGCGGTCCCAAAGGTGGTGCTGGCGGAACATTAGCCGGCTTGTCATCATAAAGCATACGTGGCAGGACAAACATATGGGCAACAGCGCGTTTGGTCTCTCGTCTAAATACAATTAAGAATCTGAATTCAACCAAACGATTTGGGCCAGGTTGTTTGAAACGTTACCAACATATAAAAGATTTCCATCGGTTATCAGGTACGACTATTTCCGCTTTAATGGAATTTGTGTATTAAAGGAAGTGACTTATCAGCGAAAATTCATTCGGACAGGAAAGTGTCGTCCCATATTCGCCTGTGCGGACTCCACAGGCTGTTCTATGACGACACTTTACGCACATACATTAAGCCCGTTTTTTCCGATATCGCGGCTAATTTATTTTAGCGGTAGAATGAGTGCTCTGTGCAATTGAGAAGATCGTAGGAACTCTCACCTATCATGGGATAGACTCCAAGCCCCGTCCCCCCTCCCATCCCACCCCACCACAACCTACAAATGCACACACCCGCAAAATGAAGAACACGAACGTAACATGAATAAATGGCGCTTGGACGTATAATCTATGTAAGAAAATTATTGAAAGATTTCGTTTCAAAAGGCTGACAATTTTATATTGCTAGTTGAATATGTCGACCATTCGTATCAATTGAAATAAGTTTGACCATTCAAAGTGCTTTAACCAAAGATTCTCAAAGTACACTGTGTCATGTCCGTGACTGTGATATGTCCGACTCAGATCACAACGTTCCGATTGCAACATGAGATGGAAATCCAAAACGAAGCGAATGGAAAACGACCGACAAGAATAATTATTCGGAGATATGTGTCTACAGATAGATCATTCGAATAGTCAGTGGAACAGACGACAGTTTTCGACATGTAGGTTTGTCCTGGAGACTCATTTACGCTGGCAAGTCCGGCATTAATGACAATCTCGATAGTGATTGGTTAAGGTTTTAATTTCAGTTCCGCAGAATATATTTTTATTTTATTTTTGATGCAAGTCGTAGATAACATGATATGAATATTTCATCTCGTTCTAAATAACAGATTACCACGGTGACTTCATCCGCGTCCGAAAGCCTTCACGTAGAATGGGTGATCATGCATTTTAATAGGGGTAGTTAAGGTTGATAGTCATTACAAAAGAGATGTATCCCCTTTGACAATAAAAAAGATAGCAACATCGTTTGTGGACAAAATCACCTATATAAATAATGAATAGTATCGGCACTGACATTAATGGCAGTGGGAATATGAGACCGTAATTATTGAAACAACGTAGACTATCTTTGGTGAAGTTCAACCTTGAATTAAAGACTTGAACATGTTTCATTCCGTCCTCCGCGTGAAATCGGACAAGTGGTATAACGTATCCTCCATTGATCTGTTTATTGCATCATAATATATACTTGTGCTAGTACATGTGGTGAGACAACGTTTCGATTAAATGTTTATGCCGTTTGAACATTCGTTGTTGGCGGCAAACAGGTCATGGCTTAATATGCAGATGCATGTATATATTTTGCGCATAGCACATTTTCAATACATACCTATTGTTGATTTCATATTATGTGAACAATTATTTAGTCTCAATGTTATGTTAAAACAGCCTGAAGTCGCAGCAAACGCAATTATAAACATCAAGAGGCAAAAGTATTTCAAAATCTCTAATGGATAGCAACGTGAAGCCAGTTTAAGAATNATCTAATCCTTTGACCCCCAATTTTCTCCATTGCTGTTTAGTACTTGGTAAGTTACCAATGTAAAAACATGGTCTCCAGGCACCTTGCTTCCGCAGGAAAGTGGCAGTTTGTTGTTGAAACTGGCTTAAAAAGGCTCGGAAACACACATAATTTTGATGTTTTGATTTGAAATAATCAATACTAAAGCATTTTGCCCCAACTCATTTGATTTGAATGTTACTGATTTTTCAGATGGCACACCCTCAACCATTCTGGAAATGTGCTTGGTTTATTTTCAGATATGCGAGGTGACCAGGTTTCGGACAGTGGTTAACTCCTGCTTGTGTATGAGATTGGCCGAGACTAAAAAAACTGTATATTGTCACCGAAATAACCACCGCCTTTAAGTATTTAACCCGACATTGCATCTGACGGCCCGGTACGCTCTCAAAGAAAGCTTATCAAGCTTCGCTAATTATCTATTTGTTCGGGAAAACGTATCAAATCGCGCTAACGATCTATTTGTTTCAAAGTTTTCTGTAGCGATCAAACCCTGATTCGCCACGATCGAACCGTCGCCTGATAAGCCTTACGATGCATGCAAAGCCCATGAATATACGATTAGCGTCTTGATTTAATGCGGGTAGGTGTAATTGAATTTCAGCCGTAAGCAGTTGACATTTTGCCATAAGACATGACATGTAATTAAGCATGTATTTTCGTTAACAAATTAACTGTTTTCATGTATAAAGCAAAATATATCAATTTTCTATGAGGCAATAGATGTTCGAAGTATACAAATGAGCCTCGCTCTAGGAAAACGGGCCTTAATACATGTTTGTAAAGTGTCGCCCCAGATAAGCATGTGTAGTCCGCAAAACCCTTTAAGTGTCAGGAGCAAATTTTGATGGTACGGTATTTTGACGATGGTGTTGTTTTCGACACAGGTGTTCGAAGAATGAACGGCCGTTTATGAATAATCGTTCAATAGAAACGGTTGCATCTTTACGACGTACCCTCGCTCATTGAAATTTGACATCTTTATGATATATTGAAAAGTTAACCAATACTGTGAGTATCAAATCTATTCGAATAACCAAAAAAGCTTTTACAATCAGCTGAGTAATTGACTGTGACAAAACATTCGGGAAAATTAATTTGAATCGAGATCGTTAAACGGAATTTTGTGGTGAAGCGATTGCAATTTCGCTATTTAATTCTGCATATAAAATTTAATATTCAGTTTATAAAAGGCGACATAATTATTTATTTATGTGTTTCGAATCTGATGTTTGATATTTTATGAGTTAACAAAACTGGAAACGGGGATGTGTTGGTCACACTAACGCACTTAGCGCATGCGCGTGACACTTTTATAATAATATTTCATAGTATAACACTCATGATTCTAAACGGTTAATCTACCGACAAAGAAACACAAGTGTCGTAGTTAAATTAAAGCACAATCGCAACAGCGAAGCCAAGCAAAATATAGAAGTCATTTCACTTGAAAAACTACTGTCAAATAATGATAGCATTGTTCATGATGTGTGCGTATTTCACTCAGGGAAAGTTCGTGTCGTTGAAAACCGGTTACAACATTATTAATTATTAATTTGTACAAAGGTCGTTTTCGCCTGAGAAATATTGAGATCCTTTTTTTCAGTCACCACGATTAAATTCTTCACGTTTTCTTCACATGTATTTTTTATCATATTTTCTTAGAAGTATGGCATTTTAGATATGCAATGAAAACATATTCTTTGGTAATTACTCTCCTTGGTTTGAAACACAAGCCTCACCTGAGTTTGAAACTAACAGGTTGACTAAAGTTTACAAGCCCTGTTCTACTCAAAATTTCTTGCGAGTGTTCAAACAAATATAGGGGCCATACAAAATGTAGGGGCCATCCAAAATGTAGGGGCTTTTGCTAGCTGACCCTTGCTTATTTCTATCCCTGTTTAAATGTTTGAAAATACCATATGTGCAAACTATGTTATCTGGTAAATATGATGTTGTCTTAATGTGTGCAAAAAAATGATTTGTAAAGAATATGCCCCTTAAACAAGGATACTTATATCGTATTAATGACAAAATAATACCGGTAATGATGATGTCGAAATACAAGCACATCATTAAAAGGGAACGAGCTTACACGTGTGATAAAAAAAAACGAATATTGCATCGTCTACCTATATAAATCAACTGGATCCTTTGTCGAAACAAAGTTGTTAAGTTACTTTAATTTATGAGCGTATATTTATGGGCATACCCATATTGACAAAAAAGTTGTGATGTTCAGTCAAAATAATTAACTATTTTTACACCGTTTAACGTAGCGGTGTAAAGCGTATAATAAAGACATTCGGTGAGGAAAAAACGTGACGCCTCGTGAATTTATGTTTAACGATATCAGTTTTCGCAGTAACCATTTAATTTATAAAAAGCGCTCTAAATGTTTTAGTATTTATTTATTCCTACCTTTAAAATCATATATACGTGAAACGATCTCAACATATTCCTTATGTTTTGTATTATGTAAAGGGTGGTATTTTTCGAAACATTGAAGTTGCGAAGAGCTATTGAGAAAAAGTAGTTTATTATTAATTTGTGTGGCATCTTTTCGCATCATTGTTCTTGTGAACGCGATTTAAATGTCGGTATGAAACAGTTTGTCGGCGTAAATTAAAAATTAAATAACTGTCACACATTTGTGAACGCCGCTGTACAATCGACGTACTATTTTATCGTACTCAAAATACGCATTGTAAAATTAATTCAGTTTAAACTTAAGACCAAACAAAGTATAAAGGGGAGAAAGAGAGCTTTATTTCTACATACTAACTACAGCTCAAAGTACAAAAATGCGCGCGCAAACATATAATATCAAAGTAAAAAGCGCGCGCTGACCGTACATAATATACAACAGTTAAAAATGCGCGCTCAAAAGAACATAAATCAAATACTAGTATGCGTCAACAAATACCATGCGAAAGTTACATCTATAACATCCAAAGGTAGCGCTGAGTGATACATGTGAATTCAAGTAATGATCTATGACAAAGCGAAGGTACGCACATTGAATGATACTAAAAATACAATTATATCAAGCTCGTAATGTTCCACATAACATAATTCAACAATGACCTTCCCAAACCCAATTGTAGGTGTTGGTTAGTAGGAGTAGACGTAATGTAAC
>VMBQ01007475.1:21493-41905 GCA_007657795.1 Dreissena rostriformis | reverse complement strand
ATATATACTTGTTATACATGTAACTTACTTGTCCATTGATATACACAAAAGAACACTAGCACGTAAAAAGAAGAAACATAACAAAAATGTTTGATTTTGATTGAAATTTAAGTCAACATATATTGTATTTCTTGGTTGCATTAAGACAAGCGTAGATAAAACTAAACACAAGAGAATTAAAATGCAAAATTAAATATTAATGTTAGAGAATTAAAAAATTACCTTGTTATACGCAATTTCAACCAATCCTATGTTTATATACATGTATCTATTTATAGTATTAATGGAAGCAAACGCAGATGTTGGAGACGAAACACACTTGTCTGACGATGGCTTTAACCTTGCTGCAGTAGGAAAAGCAGAAAATGCGGATCACAATTTTAAAGAAAGTACTTGCATCCCTTTGCAAACCGAAATCGAACGAGAGCCGCGTCGAGAGTCTGGGCCGAAACAGTCAGTACATCAATGTAGTTCACGCATGCAGTCAACCGTGGTTCTAAATGAAACGTTGATGTTGAAATGTAAGGAGTTCATCTCTTCCGATAGCCAAGAAGAACATACGAGTACAAATATAACGCCAACTCAAATGGATCGACAAGCACCTGGTGTATATGACATAACGATGCTGACGGATCAAACCTTGCAAGACGAAAGCCAGAACGTAGAAATTGCGAATGTCACTAAACCCCAATTGCTATGCGAGCCTTGCAAAGCAAACGAGAAATCTAGAATTGCGATCTTCTTTTGTGCAGAATGTGAAAACGAATGTCTTTGTGACGTCTGCGGTAAATATCACAATATGCAGAAATTAACGCTAAAGCATACATTGCAAGATATAAGTAAGCTCATGGACGATACGAATACTGAAGTCAACGATGAACAAAAGTTGTGCGAGCCTTGCGCAGCTAACAGGAAACCATGTCCTGCATTTTACTTTTGTGCAGATTGCGAAAATGAATTTCTTTGCGAGACCTGTGGTAAACATCACACTTTACAGAAATCTACTCGGAATCACACTTTGCAAGACATAAGACAGTACGTGGAACATGCGAAATCTGAAGTCATCGACCGCCATCTGCTCTGCGAGCCTTGTTTAGCAAATGAGAAAGCAACGTTTGCATGCTACTTTTGCGCCGAATGTGAAAATGAATTGCTGTGCAAGACCTGCGGTAAACATCACACTTTACAGAAATCAACGCGAATGCATAGTTTACGAGACATAAGCCACTTTATAGAAGTAAAGAATGATAAAGTCAAGAAAATCGAACCGATGTGTGAG
Source organism: Dreissena rostriformis (assembly GCA_007657795.1). Taxonomy (NCBI): domain Eukaryota; kingdom Metazoa; phylum Mollusca; class Bivalvia; order Myida; family Dreissenidae; genus Dreissena; species Dreissena rostriformis. The sequence goes on along the minus strand of VMBQ01007475.1, from coordinate 40,626 downwards.
CCTTGTAAAGCAAGCGAGAAAGTAATTTTGGCGTGCTTTTTTTGCGCCGAATGTGAAAATGAATTTCTTTGCGAGACCTGCGGTAAACATCACACTTTACAGAAATCAACGCGAAAGCATACATTGCAAGACATTAGTCACTACATAGAAGTTAATAGTGATGAAGTCAAGAACAACAAACCTATTTGCGAACCTTGTAAAGTAAGCGAGAAAACAAGTTTCGCATGCTACTTTTGCGCCGAATGTGAAAATGAATTTCTTTGCGAAACCTGCGGTAAACATCACACTTTACAGAAGTCAACGCGAAAGCATACATTGCAAGACATAAGCAAATACGTTCATGATGCAAAACCCGATGTAATCGAGAACCAAAAGCTGTGCGAACCTTGCTTAGCAAACAAGAAAGCATGTCGTGCGTATTACTGTTGTACGGAATGTGAACATGAATTTCTTTGCGAGTCCTGTGGTAAACATCACAATCTACAAAAATCAACCCGGTTTCATAAATTACAAGATTTAAGCCATTACATGGAAGCATCGATTGCATCTAAAAATCATTTGTTTTGCGAGCCGTGTAAATCACAAGATAAATCAAGCCCTGCATCTTGGTTTTGTGCTGAATGTGACAATGAATTACTCTGTGAACAATGTGGCAAATACCATATTTCACGCAAGTCAACTCGAGGACATACGCTCCAGAATATTAACCAATACGTGGAAACTGCGATTGATGATATTGATGACCAACGTAGATTGATTTGTGAGCCATGTAAAGCGCAGGCTAAAACAAAATTAGCTGTTTTATTTTGTGAAGAATGTGATAATGAAATGCTTTGCGATGAGTGTGGGATATATCACAAAGCAAATAAATTATTTCGAATGCATTCGTTGCAACCTATAAAGAGCTATTCGAACGTTAATGATACTGCCAAAAACCTGAAGCTATGTGGACCATGTTCAGTTCTGGAAAAAACATATCCCGCTGTTTATGTTTGTGCTGATTGTGAAAATGAATTGCTATGTGAAAACTGCGGAAAGTATCACAAACTCCAGAAATGTTTTCGAACGCATGTTTTACAAGAAATCGACAGTCGTCAATTTATCACTGCCTGCTCATCTGATTCTGTTGATTTGGTAGGTATTGCATGAGCTATCTTCTTAAACTATGTATGTACGATCTAATAACAAATAACGTGGAATACGTCAACAGAAACAAGAAAATATGATACGTTTACACATCTGTATTGAAAATTGATGTATGAATCGGGAAAAGATATACCAAGAGTTTTCATCCCCGAATAATGTGTGACAGACGGAAAGTAAGATACATGTATACACTTTGAGTTGACAGGTCAGATCTCACAATTAACACCAACGATTTAAAATATCAACAATTTATTCCAGCTGAAGTATTTGCTTCTTGCAAGTTTTGACGTCACTTTACTCTGTGTGTTTTGAAAATACTTGAGGCGAAAAATACTATTAACAGCCTTTAATTTTATTTTATATGTTAGCAATCTGTTTTATGACGTTGCTTAACGAACATTATATTGATTCATTCAAAAACACAGTGCACACAATACTAACATATTGGGCGTGTGTTTAGAATATAGTATAATATCGTTTTTTTAATATATGTATTTTGTAGGAAAGTACGCCTGGACAGCCAACACCTACCAAAGTTGGATCCGATACTATCCTTCTTTCGTGGACCAAACCTGTTTTGTTCAAGGAAGGAGATCATTTTCAGATATCTTGCAGAGAAAACAAGGAGTCCAAATGGAAGATTTGCCATGATAATGTTGAAACAAACATTTTTGAATTGGGAAATTTAAAATCCGACACACCGTTTTTGTTCCGTATTAGGGCTATATATACTGACTATGAAAGTAATTATAGCAAAGAAAGTGAAGTTGTGACAACATTGAACTCCCCTGCATCTCAACTTGTAGGTTTTGCTACAATATGTAGTGCTGGGAATATATACCCTGTTCAGTATACATTACATATGGGCGAAAACAAACAAGCAAGAAATGCACAAGGAAAAACACGAAAATTTGAAATTGGTATGCTATTTATTTACATACATTTGATAATATATGTTCGATCATTATTGCCATTTGACATAGTCAGTTAATCTAATCAAACTTTATTATTTGATTTAGGGTCGGAAAGCCGAGACAGTTGGCAACAGAAGACTATATTACTTATTGGTGAGACAGGAACAGGAAAGAGTACACTTGTCGATGGTATGGCAAACTTTATACTAGGTGTGAGCTGGAGTGATCCATTTCGATTTAAAATGGTCAATTTAGAAGATGAAGAAATGGATAAGCATGTTAATCAAGTAAGTATGTTTTACAAAATAAATTGGTAATTGTCGTATTTAACCAAATACCTACATGAAATATAAAGACATGCACTTCACTTTCTAGCTTCTATAAGTCAAATATTATTTGCATGCATACAGGCAGTTTCGCAAACGGAATGGATAACAAGCTACTCGCTTCATCCTCAGAACGGTGGCAGACTTCAGTACACTATCAATATAATTGATACGCCAGGATTTGGGGACACGAGAGGAATCCAAAGAGATCATGAAATCGTTGATCAAATTCGGGAATTGTTCACTGTGAAACCGCCACAGGGAGTAATAACTATTGATTGTGTCTGCTTTTTAATCAAAGCACCTGATGCTAGGTTGACTGCATCGCAGAGTTATATCTTTCAATCGATAATGTCGTTGTTCGGAAAAGATATCGAAGAAAATATTTGTTCGTTAATTACATTTGCAGACGGTCTTGAACCTCCTGTTATAGCAGCCCTGACGGAGTCGAAATTGCCATTTGGTAAATGGTTCACTTTCAACAATTCGGCTTTGTTTGCAAAGAATACAGCTTTAGACTCATCCAGTATGTCGCCGTTGTTTTGGGACATGGGTCAAACAAGTTTTAGGAATTTCTTTAGACATCTAGAAACACTACCGGCAAAAAGTTTACAGTTGACAAGTGATGTTTTAAATGAACGTCACCGGTTGGAGGCAACTGTAAAAAATCTGGAACCTTTGCTGGATGCAGGTCTTGTAAAGATCAATACTTTGAATGCACAGATTAAATGCTTTGAAGAAAACAAATCAATAATTGCTGACAATAAAAACTTTACTTACACTGTTCAGACTACTAAGCACCTGAAGAAAGATCTTCCTGTCGGCCAGCATGTCACAAATTGCACACACTGTAATTTTACATGTCATGAAAAATGTACAATACCAAATGATGCTGATAAAAGACGTTGTTGGGCTATTGATAAAGAATCGGGAAACTGCAAAATATGTGAAAATAATTGCTTTTGGGACAAACATGTCAATACTCCTTATATATTTGAATATGTTGTTGTAGACGAAAAGCAAACATACGCAGAAATGAAACGAAAATATGAGGATGCATCAGGTAGATTGCTGAATCAAGAGCAGTTGATAGCCGAGATAAAAGCAGATTTGAATACTGTTGTAGAGACAGTCGATGAAATGATGATAACATTTAATGAATCCAAAACTCGCCTTGCCGAAATAGCTTTACGCCCAAATCCACTGACAATGACAGAACATTTAGATCTGCTTATTGAAAATGAGAAGATGTTAAAGAAGACAGGTTGGTTAGAACGAATAAAAACACTGCAAATGTTTAGGAAGCGGGCTGAAATAGATGATGATGTTAATCAATTTCGAAAACAAGCAACATCATTCGTAACCGTCACCAGTAAACCAATAAAAGCTGTGAAAAAGGGGAAGAAAAGGGAGAAGAATAAGCCCAATTTATTTGTGCGTGCATGGAATCATATCCTCAAATAATCCTTATTATTAGTATCGTGCATGTTTGCATAGTGCAAGGACGAACAAACGAACATAGTGAATATGTTTTTAATTTAACTTCAACTAAAATGTCCTGAAAGAAAAAAGCGAAATAGCCGGTTAAATTTCGAAAAATGAAACCACATAAAATTTATCACGAGAGATATTCGTGTAAGTATCCGTTTGTATTATATTTAAGGCAAATGACCAATACAATATATAATACAGGAAAATACATACAAAAAGCATAAAACATATTAAACTGATTAAAAGTGTGGCCATCGTCTTGGAACAGTCAATACAAGTCTTTGTATCGTGTCAGTTTATTACTTTACGTGAGTTTAATGATTTCTGAATTTTGCATGAACTGTTACGGTAAAATTATGAGGTGATTTGTATCTGTTGTGATATTTGTATTATCAGTAATTACATATTTATTGCACCTTTGTTTTTTTAATTTTTGAATAAGTGTTGTTATGTATTTATTATGTATTTATAGCAAGTATTTGAGGAATTGTAGCGTTACATTTTGTGAATATTATTTACTGGAAATTGTTTAAACCAATACCATGTGCGTTGCTTTTATTTTAATAATTTTGTTGTAATTTCAGTTCTGTCCTTTCGATTATTTTTTTTTACAATTGCACTTAAAAATCCAGATAGCCGGTAAATACATTTGAGAGTTACCAATTAAAGACAAGCATAATTTATGATTGAGTTTACGATAGGTCCCTACTATTGTGTTACAAGACCTTACCATTTTCATTGAATAATGTGTTACTTGTTAAATTGCAAAGCAAAACATAATTTAAAAAATAATTCCAAATATCGGTTGAGAAATATGTGAAATCGTCGCGCTTTTTGTACATAGAGAGAGATTTATCAAGGAAGATACTGTTTTAAATTTCCGGGGAATTTAAAACGATGTCGTGTAACAATTATTATTAGCATCATTTTCTTTGTTAAAAGTGCGCTTAAAAATTGTTTTTGTTTGATATATGTATTTATAAATAGATTTTTTAATCCGCTAACATGACCTTTGATTTAACATGACGTGTATGCAAATGGAAATTTGCACTCTTTCCCGTTAATTACCATCGATAAATATCAAGGGTCGGTAAATAATTACGTTTACTTACAAGTATTCTGATAAATATTTATAAACTGACTTATATTACCTGCTAAAATGTAATTGTCATAGATACTTTAGATACTTAAATGATTAAAATGTAACGTTTTAGTTTTATTTGGCAACGTGCCTGTTAACCCTTCAGATGACTTCTATTGTACACAACCACAGCTGCTGTTTAATGAAATATGTAAATAACATTCGGATGCCCCATTATGTCAGGTAACAAGCTATTTTACTTATACTTTGAATGCTGACTAGGGTCCAGTTTTTATTAAAGTTTAATATTAAATTGGTTCGATTTTTCGTGTGTTCTGTTTAATTGTGATTGAAAGTATATCAAATTGTAAACCGATCTGAACGTACACTGAAAGTTCAGTTTAGGAAATCGAATTTAAAAAACATGTATGTTTTGTTTGTATATATTCAGTGTATGTCCGTCGTCGTTGGTAGCGCGGTGTGATTTGTTCGTCGTGCGTCGTCATCATTTACCTCGTTACCACGCTAGAAGCCACAGTTTCGGCTAATTCAAACTTGGCCAGAAAATGTAGCGTAACAAAATCTAGGGTAAGGTCAAATCTGAGTCAAGTAAAAAAAATTACCGTTTAAGAAGCCACATTGTTGACTCAAAAAATCTTAACGAAACATGGTCACATTGTTCATATTTATAAAAAAACTAGGCCAAGTTTGAATATAAGTCTTTTTGGGTCAAAACGTATGTCACCAGATCAAATGAAAAAAAAACGTGTTATCATTCTAGAAGCAACATATGTGACTCAATCTTGATGAAACTCGGTAAGAATATTAACATAATCGATATATAGGCCATATTCGAATCAGGGTAAAGTGGGTTCAAAACTAGGTAAAAGGGTGAACTATTAGAAAAACAATTTAACCACACCACTTTTATGATTAAATCTTCTGAATTTTGATCAAAATGTTTTATTTTGACAATCTCTAGGCCAAATAATAATTTGGAAATGATGGGTTCAAAAGTAGGTCACTGGTTAAACTCTTAGAAAAACCTTATCAACTCTCTAAATGCCTCATTTGTTTCCTTATGACAATGCAATTTATTCTAAATGTTAATTATAGCTATATCGAGACCAAATTTAAAACTGGTTCACATAAAGTAAAACAACGTTCACCAGGTCATGTCTTTGATAATTGTTGAACCTTGAACTTACGTAAGCGCTGTAGGACCAATATAACCGTCTTATTTATGGATATACTCTTTGTCGTGTGTCTGAAAGTACAAATAAGACTTCAGAATTAAATTGTATTTCGACCTACATGATGTGCTGTAAGTTTCTATCATTATGTTGTTATTTTTATTATTTTATTCTCAAGACATAAATTTGGTTTTCTCTAATTGAGAATGCATTTGTTTTTTGATAATACATAACAACAGGACACTAGATAATTGCCGAGATGTAAATATTAAAAAGATTAAGGCTATACTACAATGTAAATGTTAATCAACGTATTTATATGTGTCAGTACAATTTTCCGGTAAAACATAATTGCAGTAGTTAAACCAGTCTAATGTTATCAAATATGTATAGAAGCGTCTTTAAAGTTTGAAGCTAAAATTGTATCATTTTGTCTTTATATTAAATGTCATAGTGTTGTTTCTTTTTATCTTAAGCCTGAGTCAGGTGCGAGTTTAGACGTACCATTAAACAAGACAAGAATAACATTCCAATTGACTCAGAGTCAAATGTTTTATATAATATTTATATTGTTGCACATGTGATAGCTTTTTGTATTGTGTGGGTTAAGGTTTTTTCCATTTTTGTTGATGTTACACATTTAAATGGAACTGTTCTATGTTTGATACTGCTACGAGATAAATAGTTTTAAGTAAGACCTTGATCTTCGAAATGACGTAAAAATTTAGGCCAAGTTTCAAATCAATCGCTCAATTGGTATAAGAGATGTGGAGCGGACATGCAAATATTGACTCTAACTTTTGACCTTTAAGTATGACATTGACCATAGGCCAGCGTGACTGACTAAAGCCCTCATACCTTATGTCAATCAACTGAAAATGAGGCAAGTGTAAAAATAAATCCATCAAAGCGTAAAAAAAGATAATGAGCGGACACGACAATGAAGGCTCAAACCTTTTACCTTGAAGTGCGACCTTGACCTTAAGCCGAGATGACTGCGCATGTCTTCTACACATTGTCGACTTTAATATTTGAAGTAAATTTCATGAAAATACATGAAAGGGTTAAGGAAAATGGAGCGGACTCAAACGTGTTACGGTCAGATTGACGGAAGGATGGATGGACGGAAGGCATTAATGTTATTTCACTCTCTCCGGCGGGAGATTAACTAATAACTATACTACATTTGTTAAAACTGCTTAAGCTAAACTGATATATGTTTAATGTTATTTTTTTATTGCTATATCTACGAAAATGGAATGTATGTTTGTTTTGTCGTCTGCACGGTATCTATATAACTATATTTGCTTTTGAATGTCACACTGGTAAAAAAATACATTATTTGATCCATTGAAATTGCCACCTCCGATAGTTTTCCGAATAGTTTTCAGCTGTGTACCAGTAGTAAATATAGTTTTATAATACTAGTAAATTTTCTTGTCAAACACCAGTTGTTGGATGTTAAGCTAATAAAGTAACAAAATTGGTCATTGAAATTACGTGTACTAAATATAGAAATACTATAACTAAATTCATTTTAACTTCATTTTCTATAAAGATCCCCATAATTTGTCTATCGTGGATGTCCGTTTTTAAATGTTGCCGAACATGTTTTTCTCGCTTAAACTTCATTACAAGCCCAATCAATTTATTTATAACAATTGAGCGACCCAGGACACATTTGTTCCTAGTCCAATTTTCTGAGCTGGTTTGGATTTCATTATAACATTAGACTTAACACCATGTGGGCAATATAATATAGTACTGTGTTTCACTGTTTTACGTTTTGCTGTGTAATCTCTATCAATAAATCCTGTTAAAATACTATGTGTCCGTGTTTGTATTTTCTGTACATTAACACACAGAATGTCATTTTGGAATGCGTTATAAGTTCTCCAATATGTTGATAGGGTCTTTCGATTCTGTAGTGCATGTCAAACTCGTTAAGTATCAAATTTAGAAATTAACAAATAGCCCTTAAAAACTACGCACCAGATATAAAGAACTAAATAAACACTAACAACCGGTATACCAAACACGAATGTTTCCGTTAGTGTTTATTTTTCTATCTGGAGCGTAGTTGTAAAGAGATATCTTTTAATTGCTGAATTTGATGCTTAACGAGTTGGACAATTCTCGTGCACGAGTACGACGTGCACTAACGACGCCCCTTTCGGATCTAGATAGTTATAAAGAGAAATCTCTTTTCGTTGGTTCGCTTTGCTCGAAAGCCGAACATTATATTTGCCACATAACACCACACGTTTCCAAATGAGAAGACGTGGTTTCACATCCGATATAAAAGCATCAATAACAGTGTTTGATAAAAGGATTTTGACATAATGGAATTAATGAACTTTTTAATAGATTAACGAACTGCCAAAGCATAAGATTAAATATGATTTAACCGACAAAATAAACAACACATAATGCGAAATCAATTTACAAAATACCTGCTAAACGGCGTAATAAAAAAGATAACAAAACATAGTCTATTTACTATGAAAATGATATTCCATGATGTCCAAGAGTATATGGTTTTACACAAAAAACTCAAAGTTTAATCAAGATTGAAAGTAAATAAACAAACAAATATATAAAATCCACACACATCCAAGTGTTGACCCTTCATGGACAGCGAGTATATGTTGAGGGTACCTTACTCAAAAGTAATGCAAACGACAAAATAACCAACACCTACTCAAAAACAAAAAACACACCTACACCTACAGCCATCCAGGAGAAAGTCGGTAAACATACAGTATACCTTTCAGACAAAAATATAGCGAATCATGTCCCATACTTTCTATGAGGATCATAACAGCAAATTATGGACCCGAGTTACCATCGGCTTTAAGGTCAATCGGAGCTTTCTTGGAAGAAAATATACCAATATCACAATTGCTCATTGTTCAATACACTTTGTTATTTTACCTCTTCGCTGATACAACGGTGTCGTATTTTTTATCATACCATATTGCTTATATCTTCCTGATACAAAGGTGTCTAATATATTTTTTATATCAGGTCAATAGGCGTTTATATCAGTCAAAGTTTGGAAGTACGGCATATTACTCGGAATCAATTTTGAAGTCTTCAGTTCTGGTTGAAATGAATCACATTTAACAAGACAAACAATTTGATGCCAAGATGTAGTACATTGCATACACAAAAAGCATGAGGATGGTAGCAATGAACCTACTAGTCAGCGGCCCAAAAACCAATTTTGCTTTTAATTTTGCGCAAAACAAAAGGCAATAACTCATGTAAACATGGTTTAATATGACTTATCAATAATAATATACATATATGGGTATACACAATATGCGCAAGCTTGGTCAAGATTGAATGAAAAATGAAGTTTCTACCATACCCACTGCCCAAGTGCTGACCCTTTATAGACGGTGAATACATTTTTGCGGGTTACCTTCTTAAAATTTACGTTATCAACAGTCCTACAACTCAACCAAAATAAACAATATATGTATATATGACCATTCGTCAATAAAGTAATTTCTTGGGTTATTGATTGGTCTTAATGCTTATTCGTGCTTTTGATTTACACAGCCAAACTCTATTTGAGAAAGAACCTCAAATTTTGAGTTTTATTAAATCGCCAGCTAGAATTAATTCACGGGTTTGGAAGTCTGTTGCAATGTTCAGTAACATTTTTACACAATGTTAATATGTGTTATAAACAAATTCGCTTCTATCATGGTTTTATATTTATTAAAAACAGCAGAAATTAGTATGCAAATGATATTTTATCATTGTCACAATAGACCATTTAAACTAATGCAGAAGTGACGCGCAGATAATACCGAAACGTCGGAACGTAGTTCCCGTTAAATTGCAGCACTAAAATTGCTATGTATACAGCGCATCGCAAGGCGATATATAAAAATAATTATTTCAGTGAATGAATATTGTTCATAACATATATAATCAGTCAAATCGGTCATAAATAGGTTCAGTTGTTGTATGTCGATATATCTGTCAACAATATGTTTTTTTTTTAAATAGAAACGGCATTCATGTGTATTAAGACATATATGTACCGGTGAAGTGTAATATCCAAACGTATGCAAGAGTTATTAAACCACTGTTTAAACATAACAATTTGCGCAACTCTATAAGAAGTCATTGTTCCCGTTGCATAAAATTATTGAAAGAAATTTAGTGTCAAAATCATCTTCAACAGCTACGCCGAAAATAGCTTCTTCACAATCAGGAAAGTTCCAGCATTTGACATGATTGTTCCTCGCAGTGCGATCGTCATGACTATATACATGTGTATACTGTACTATAAATTATATGCATGGCTTGTGGAAGCACCCATACTTCAAACAAGAAAGTTAGCTTAATGCAAGTTATGAATGCATTAATTCAGATGGTTTGAAAACCCAGATATTTAATAACACAGTACTACTTAACAACATAAGTTAGCCTTTTTCAACTTAAATCATCACATTTTTTAATGTTTAGAAATGAATCATTCACATTTTTACATGACTTCTTCATATATACTAAAGTATCTTAAAATCAATACGATACACGAGAATTCGTGAACATGTCGTCTCTAACATTGAATTATTTTTGTTCACCAAAAAAAAACACATTTGCGAGCAAAATAAACAAAGCAATGCAGTATTTAAAACACAACACAAAAATATGTTACATATGTCACAGCATTTAGGCGTTATGTGTAAAATTACCTTACCTTTCCTTAACAAATGACCGACCGCAGAACAAACACCGTGCCATATTGTTTTGATTTCTATGTTGTTTGATTGTTATTGTTTTGTTAGTGTTTGTGTGTTGTGTTTTGGTCCCCTACCGGTTTCACCGGAGGGGACTTATCGTTTGCGCTCTTTCAGTCTGTCTGTCAGTTAGTCTATCACACTTTTCTGGATCCTGCGATAACTTAAAAAGTTCTGCATATTTTTTTCATAAAACTTAAAACATGGACTGATGGTAATATGGAGATTATGCACGTCATTTCATTTTGTTCGTACGTCAAGAATTCTGGTTGCTATGGCAANCCAAATGGAAATCTGCCAGTCAGGACCGGCGGACCGGCAATTTCGCGAAGCCTGCTTTCCGCCACACATTTTTTAACCAAACCGGCTTAAGTTTGGTACCGTGACAAAAGTGCAGGCTTAGTTCTCGTTTCTTCAATGACGTTACAGCCATTCTTGTTGACATTTTTATATTGAAATTGTAACAGTGTAGATATTTGAAAAACGTTATCAACTTATGCTACATCGTGAGGCTACATCGTGAATCGCTATGTTCAAAAGATTGGTGTACAGCTGCAACCCAGCCTATAACAACACTTTAAGTCTGCAACATTGCGACAGTTTTCCAATATGGTGGATTACAAAAGATAAACAAAGTAAATAAAAAGCAATTATTTCTTTCTTTAATGGTACCATTTGGATGAGTTTGTGGTTAAGACAGGTAAGCGTTGATATGTTTTTGCAGTTTCAGTGTTCCTTAGCCCTTACAAATGGTGATCAAACTGTGCACCTTTTGACAATAGACAGCGCATTGCAACTCTCAGAAACCCTTTGGGTTATAAAGCTAAGAGTTGAATTTTCAATGCAACTATTAAAAGGAAAAGTACCAAATGCTGGGCTTAAACCAGTGGTTTTTCTTTCTTTATTAAATACTGGTAGCCAGCACTTTCCCTAATTGGGACAAATTACAAAATTCCCTATTGCCATCTGAAAAAAATCCCAAATCAAAGGAAAATTGCACCAATTTTGGTCCAAAATCACATTATTGGATAATTAGTTGGGCAAAGTTTGTTTTTTGAATTAAAAAGGAATGTGTTTGTGTGAGTGAATAAACGTATACAAAATAATAGAAATAATGCAAAAAATAAAAGGAGGACATCAGCCTCATGGATACCTGCCATTTTAAAGTATGGCTGTAAGAAAACTAGAACTGTTGATGACCTGAGTAAGTATCAAGCATCAGTCAGGATCTCAGTAAATTGAACAATAACTTGTGTCTGGCGAAGAATGTCGGTCCCAAATGAGTATTGAAACTGAACATTTCTCCAAAAGATTCATTTGAGAGAATATTTTTATGGGTTTGTGCAATTAAGTACTTAGCTATTAAAAATACTCCAAAAAAATCTCAATTTGAAGATTTCACTAGCAATTTTTCCCAATTTTAGAGGTTTTTCACATTTTGTTCCCAAAACCTGTAGTTTTCCTAATTCGGCCAAACAATTGCTGCAAACCTACAACCGCTAGAATACTTGCACAGTGCTTTACCAACTGATCCTACCAAGCAGCAGGTTCTCACCATCTCACAGGACACTTGTATTGAATTAAGTGACTATTACTTCTAGGTTCTACCTGAATCATTACTTCTAGATTCTACCTGAATCTTAAGTACTTTAGTTCTGTGTTTATGATGTACTTGGTAAATACAGAACTATTTTGGCATTTTAATCCAGAATAGCTTTATATAAATTTTGTAACGGGCTCAGTGTTTTTTTTGTGTGTCAAATTTGGGGCTAAATTGTGGTCCAATTACCAATCTCAAAATGATATTTTCCCCAAAATGACTACCTAATTTAGTTTATCTCCATCAGTGATATTTTTACAAATTTTCTCATCTGAGTCCTGGGACTCGATAACTTGCAAATCTATGAGTCCCCAAATTGAAAGAACGAGTCCAAATATTAAACTTTATTATTTTTTTAGAAATTTCAATGCATTTTTGGGACTCACATAATTCAAAACTTTGCATCCCCAGAGATTTTTGTGAGTCCAGGACGCTGGACTCGCAGGTAAAAAAATCACTGCTCCGTATCCAGCTGTATGAGTTGTCCTTTGTCAAATATAATTTAAAAAAAAACTCACTTTTATTTTCAATTTTATATTATTTTTAAGCAAACTATTCCCCATAATGCTCATTTGGCCACTTATTGAGATTTCTGAGTGCCAACCCAGCCTGTAAAATTGGGGTTTTAAGAGTAAATTCACCTAACTTTGTAAAAAAAACACACTTTAATTGAATGATTAATAAAATCTGAAGAATTACCTGTATTGTTATTATTGAAATATTCATAAAATCTTAAGAATTATCAGTATTGATATAATTAAATTTAATAAAATTGTAATAAAACAAATTGGTGCATGTGTAATGTTGTTACACCATCAACCGTCTTTATTTCAATATTTTTTTTCAAACATCGGAAAGTCAAACCATCAATTGGGTGAATTTTGAGACTGGATTTAGGAAAGAAAGAAAAAACTTTTTTTACTTTTGCATTGGAAAAATGACCAAATAAAGGCAAATCAGCAAAGAAAAGCTCTGGGGTTAAACTGCCTTTAGAAATAAATATCTAAATTAATTGATTAACCATTGTAGGGCCCTAGTTTTCTAACAACCAGCTACATGTTACAACAACATTTTCTTATCCAGTTGTATGGTACCAGTACAATATTATTGTGTTATTTCTACTCTTTGTACATTATTTTATATTTTATATTTATGATGGTGTTTTCAAAGACTCTTTTGCAAGTTTACAATTTGGATGAGTCTTCAATGTTTTAAATGAGTAAATAATGGTTGATGGTTAGCTATATGAAAGACCAGTTTTTGTATGCACAATTAAGTAAGGTTTTAACTCGCAAGGCCTTGTTGACATGATTTGAAAAAAAATCTGAAAGTACTGCTGTAAAGACATTTATTCTCAATAGACTGATAAATATTGTATGGTTTATAGAATAAACTGCAGGCTGATTATTCTGCTATTGCCCTATATTTATTTAGGTTTCAAATCAAATGATTGTTTCCTTTCATCGCAGTTAGTTTTCTCACCTTATGTTTACTATGTTATCATTGCTTAGGCTGTGAAATGTCAAAAGCCTATCTGTACCGTTCTGATTTTGTTACCTTAAATGAAAAGGTGGCAGTCCTGTCAAATGTGGAATTTATGGCAATAAGAAAAAAAATGGAACTTTTTTCATTACATTTTAAAATTTATTTGCTGGAAGTTAAAACTGAGATAATACAAAAATCTTGTGAAGTATTGCTGGGAGTTAATTTATTCAAATTCTTTGATTTAGTTTTTTGTTGAATTTAGATTTTTTTTCAAAATAGCGATAAATAAGTAGAAAAATGTAGGGGTACAATTGTATATCATTTAGGCAATGGAATGGGGTGGGATATTGGCCATAACAAATCTTTTCCACCAGTGTTTGAATAACCAGCCAGTGAAAGTAAAGTACCATAAAAGTTATTGTTATGATGAATTATACTTTTTCGTTTAAAATTAAAAAGAAATATGAAGTTATTATGCAGTTAACAGAAATTAAGTGTTATCAAGTCAATAACAAAATGATGTATAGATACATTTGAGTGGTCATGTGTCTTTTATTAACCGGAGCTCATGTCTCACAGAACTTGTAAATTATTTCAAATTATTTCACATATCAGTGCTTAAGAGAAATAATGAGTGTTCTACTATGAAAATATTCCCAAATTTATGAGGCTTGAAATTGAGATCATTAAATATTTAAACTGAAATTCCAAACTGTTAATCATAGACCATTCCTTTTCAATCTTTTTTTAAAGAGTATTATATTGTTTTTACCACCACATCTCCAAGGACCTCTGGTTAAAGTCGATTATCTCACATGTTAATTAGAATAGCCTACGGTAGGTTTGTTTCAAAAGCTACTGTTATCAGGACAATACCGCTTTTGTGGAAACGTCAATATTTTATCAGTGGAGGTCTTGGCTTTTTGCGCCCTATTACACTGTGATTATTGAGATATGATCTTACAGTTATCATTTCTTTTTGAAAATGTTAGTCAAAGTTATTGTGTTTATTTTTGGTACAAAGCGTTGACTGTAATATTCGCTTTCCTTTTTCTTAGTCTACAATTAACTGCTCATTGCTATTGACAACAGTGGATATTAAGTATAACTTTGAGTTGGAAAAGTTGTGGATGTAACTGCAGGTATTTAAACAATAATACACGTACCATTTTATAATTAAACTAAAAATAATGTGTATGATTTTGTTATATAATTATAGTCTTAAATGTTGCTATGTTATAGATAAGAACAGTATTTGTTTTAGATATTTTATTTTGAGTTAGAAAGATTTAATCGCATATGTTACATGTACATGCATTTGAATAAAACATGAAGTCTAAAATTTGCATTGTAGTATTCTTAAATAAATATTCCCAATGTGTTTAATCTACACCCAATTAGTTGTATGCTTTACTGGGTTATTAGTAATAATAAGACACATTTTGGCATGACATGGTTCATATGTAATAACTTATTACATATGAACCATGTCATGCCAAAATGTGTCTTATGCCATATTCTTCCAGCTAAGCTGCAGTCCAGCCTACGCATTCACGCAGTCTGGTCAGGAGCAAACCCTTTAGGCTAATAAGACCACAAAACCGTGCGTTGCTCTAAAGCAGAGGCCTGGCTCCCAACCTGACTGCCAGAATTAGCATGCTGTTCTGTAGCTACATGGACCATATATGACCTAAGACCTGTTTTTGAATTATTTGGCTAATATATTGCTTTCAAAATTGAAATAAAAGTTTCAATTAATGTACATGACTTTGTACACTTTATTAAATAATCTAACCATTCAGGTACATTGTAGATCAGTTGATAAGTAAACTTGTACCTTTGTATGGATTGAACAATATTTTTTACTGAAATACCAAACTGTTTATAATACTTTGATTCCTAATCATTGAATATTATATGATTTAAAGTGCTTTTGTCAAATATGTGGGGTTTTAATTGTATACAAAGTGGTCAATACCTCATTATTTCTAAGAGTCATGGAAATAAATTTATTTATTTACCATACAGTAACAAAATTACATGAAGACCATTGTTAAACTGACAAATTTGCTACCAATTTTTTGGCCAAATAAAGTACTGTTGCCGATTAATTTTTCCTGTTAGGCTTAAGTAAATAAACAGTTGGTCTNGCTAGTATAAGTATAACAAACCGGACAAACCTTTTAGGTATGCATTTATGTAAATAAAAACAATTAACACCATTAGTAAAAATACGACTAGGCCTGATGCCCAAGGCAATAAGGCTGAATGACTTGTTTTTGCTACATTTACTTAAGCATTAGGATACTTAACATAACTTAAGCATTACAGTAAAAGGTTTCGCATCCGAATATAGATTGTGACTTTTTATAACAAGGTATGGCATAATTTTTATTTGAAGCGGTAACATGTTGATTTTTGTTTGTTTTGTTTTGTTGGATGTTACACCACTTTGAACAGTATTTCATTCATGTCTGCAATTAACCATCTTGCATGTTCATAGCTTAGCTGGTTAACCAGTAAATGTGCGCATACTTAGGGTAACTGACAACTGTCCTACTTGATTCAGAGATACAGTGAGAGGGATGGGGTGAGGGGTTATGGCAAAAAGAAGGATTTCATTACCATACAATCCTCAAACAAGTTATGTGACGGGGCCGGGGATCTACATGTAACCCACGATCTTCAGATTTGTAGTCCAGCACTCTACCAACGTACATGTAGCTATCCGGCCAGGTCAAACATGTAAATGTTTACAGTTTAACAATGTAAACTTTCAAGTGTTAAAAGTTGAGGCATTTCTATTAGCATATTTGATTATTTTAAGTTTATAATATTGTATGCTGTTGTGCGATGGCTGTTTCAATAAGTATGCCAATAAATTTGTTGTGCACCATAGCATATTAGATAAAGATGAAACATGTTTAATGGTATCAAATTTTTAACAAGTTTTATTACCAGTAGGAGGTGCATTTGAATATGTTAGGTCGGGTAAACATTAGTGTTTAATGAATGACACAGGGCGCTTTAAGTTCTAATGTTATAATGGTCGCAGTTTGAAATGTGATACCATTAATAAAATACCATTGAATAATGAGATATTTGTTCATGCTAATGTACAGTTGGGTTGGTAAATATATCAAGGGTGTCAAACTGTTCTGGTATGCTGCATTTGTGTTTGGATTTTCTATTCAGTTCGAACTTATACCGGTAAGTGTTGATATTGGAGTTTGTGAAATTTCTAAAACTATTGTTATATTGAAACAGTTAAAAGCACCTGTCAGAACTTTCTTTCGCCCAGTATTCTACAATAATTTCAGAAGGCTTTGATTGTGTTTGGAGACACTTACAATAAAGACACAATTATAGTCGTGTTCATAGTTGAATGACATTTGAATGAATCTTTGGAATTACTTTGTGTGATTCTCAGTGTTACTGGTAACAAATTGCTTATAATTACTTTAACATTTTTTGCCAAAAAGAAGCATATATACCAGATTATAAACAGCTTTCTGACAAATTAAAAGGACTAACTGTTTTCATTTTTTGTTACCTGGTTTATTTGATACGGCTCAGCTGTAATTGTGCAGCAAAATGTGCACTGGCTTTAATTTAATAGTTAAGTACACAATGATATGTTACTAATAAATATACTGGTAAATACCTTCTTGCAGACATCTGCAGTATAAACAGATGTTTATATGCATGTTGCATTTCTGTTTCTTTCCAGGCATTAATTGCTGTGATATAAACAGATTTTAATGTGTGTGTTGCATTTCTGTTTCTTTCCAGGCGTTGGCTGTGATATGCAGTTGCCACGGAAACCAGATGTGTGATGACAGAGGTCAAAGTGAATGGAATACAGGTATGGTTATTTATTGCATGTAATGAATAGTGAAAGTTTAACTATGTGGTATTCATAGTAAAAAAAATGATGTGTTACATGATATTTTCTTTGCAACAAACACACTATCAGCGATTTTGTTTTCATTCTTTATAAAGAACCCTTTAAAGGCACTTTCCCAATCGAGGAAAAATTACCAATGGCCGTCCAAAAAATTCTCAAAAAGAAGGGCAGTTGTGTCAATTTTGTTCCAAATGCGCATTATCGCCAGGATGAAATCGGAAGGACAAATTGGGCTACTTCTGTTAAAAATCTGTTATTTAATTATGGATTTGGTTATGTCTGGGTCCATGTTGGTAATGTTGATGTATTTTACAACTGTTTAAAGATCGCCTAATAATTTGTTGTAACACGCAAAAATGGTCAGGGAGTTTATACGACTCGTCTAGATGTGAAACATAAAGAATGTATAAATCATTGCTTGAACCAGAAAAATATCTTTCGCTAAAAATACCATTCTACTTTAGAAAAGCATTTGCAAAGTTCAGATGTTCCAACCACTAGTTTCTAATTGAAACTGGACAACATCTTGGTTTAGAACATGATCTTAGATATTGTCCACATTGTCTAAATGTAGAAAATACTTGTCTCATTGAAAACGAACTTCATGTATTTTTTCATTGTTCACGAAGAACGTAACATTCATCTTTTTTCTTGGAATAGTGGAATGATGAAAACGAAAAATAGTCTGACAAGAAAATTGCATTATTTATATATATCTTTATGCGAAAAGTATAAACATATATTCACAACTCATGCATGTAAAATTTGACATGAATGTATATTGTATTTTGGGACGGTGGCCTTTATTTACGAAATAAATTGTCTTGTCTTGGCTATCTGCAAGTCAACAAATAAAATGAGCATTGAAACAGAACATTTCAGCAAAAAGGCATGTAAAAGAATATTTAGATAGGTTTGTGTCATTAGCTTTTAGCAATTTAAAAGACCCATATTTTCCAATCTGAAGATTTCACAACAAAAATTCTCCCAATTTCAGGTTTGTTCGCGCTAATTTTACCCAATTGGAATGGTACCGCTATTTTTCCCTATTGGACAAATAATATCGCTGCCTATTGAAAACCTGACATAAAATCACCTGCAGGTTAGCTTTAGGTGTGTTGATCTTGAACTAGTATAATTTCCTGGTAAAGGCATTATGCATGTATTAGTTAAGGGCATTTAATTGTTTTCCAAAATAATGGACAAAGATGTCTGGTACAAAAGGCTGTT
>VMBQ01007475.1:9993-21185 GCA_007657795.1 Dreissena rostriformis | reverse complement strand
CCCCCCTCATAAGTTAGACGGCCCGAACAGTGGCCTCTGAAAATATATACGGTAGATTTCAGTTTGTGATAATTGGGGACCATTGGGTCAATTATATTAGTATATAGTACATTTTATCTCCATTCAGTCAGCAATTGTATAAGTGGTTCATGTGATTACACTCTTAATTGTTGAAATTAATTAAGAATCATTATACAACAAATTCTCAAAAACCTTTAACTATATTATAATGTGTTCTTCTTCATTTTGTAACCAAGTCAGTTTTATGCCTGATATTTAGTTTTCTTTCTGTTAGTCACAAACAGTAATGCATTTGATACTTGTCGTTGTAGATAAAATTCATGTAAAGTGAGTAGGTACACATGTAGCAGTGATTGATTAAGACCTAGGTTTTATGCAGACAATAGCTGAGCTGTATCTGAGACATTATTAATGTGACATGTCGGTTTCCCTGACAGAGGTAAGAAAGAAATTTGATAAATGTGCACCTTTCATGCAATTCGATCCATTAACTCTGTATTCCCGAAAGGGTTGGAGCTCACTAATTATATTACAGTCTGTCAAACTATTTCTAGCCTGTGATACATGTAGTATGTGACATGTACGTTGTTGTCTGGTTTGATAAATTTCTTAATGATTAACCAGACTGAGATGTTCGTTATGTTGTCCTTACATGCAGACTCTTGTGATTGAAACTTCACTGTAATTGATGACCTTTTATTTCATGGCCTTCATTGGGTTTTAATGCAAAAAAAAACACAATAACTTGAATTTAGGCCATTACTTTTTTATTTCCTGGTTTGCAAGACAAAACTCTTTACTCATTATATAAAATATGATATTAAACTCATGCCAGATTCTGTATTGATTTTCTGAGTTCTTATGTGTTGTGTTTAATAAACGCATACAAATGGAAACAAATATTTAACAAATATGTTGTTTCGTCCTTGTTAAATTGTTGAATTTGCATTATTTGTTGATGCTACTTTAAGGCTTAAGACGTGTATTATCGCTAAACTACTTTTTTTTTTATAGAAAATATTTAAAAAAACGGCAAATATTCCAAAACTGGTCTTTATTTTTAATCGGTACTGTAAGAGTAAATTTGTTTGTGTGTTGGGTGGGTTTTTTTACCTGCTGGAGTACAGTGTATAAAATTTTCTTGCAAACCAAGAGATAAAAAAGTTGTGGTCTTTATTCAAGTTTGTGAGATATTGAACATGAAATGAAGAGTGGCATTTATGTATCTTGTGGCTAACATTGATTCCTTTGTTGCAAACTGTTTTGCAACATTTAGACAATAACAAAATGGTTTATATATTGAACATTATATTTGCTACGCTTAGGGAGACATTTAAATTGTCAGGGAGACATTTGTCCCTGAAGGTAAAAATTGTTTAAAAGATTATTCATCAATACGAAGAAGTGACATATTTATTTTATTTAATGCAAATTGGACCAACTTAATGTATAAAATACACTTTTTTGAAGAGTCAATAAAATGCACTAATTGGTCAAATTGGCGGGTAAAATGTGACAGAACATGTAGATTAAATATATGATATATTAATAATAATGACTAATTAGTAAGCGTATATGACAAAAGGATGCAGGAGCAGTATCTGTTATGCAAATCTCTTGGCAGGTGTTTTGTATAGGAGACTGTGAAAGGGGTTTGTAAAGGGCCTGCTGCTATTGTCAAGTGTTGACATATGGCTGTAAGGGGCAAATTGAGGGAATGCATATCTGGCGTTGTTGCATTGGCCATTGACACTGCTGTTATCTATCCTGAATGAGGTGTTGTTATTGGTGTTTTTGTGCTAATGTTATGTATTATGTAGCTGGATTAGTACCCAGATAATAAAAAAATAATCAGGATGATCAGTGGATAATCATCATAGATTATAAACACATGATAAAGGCCAAACTGCATGCACAGGGGAGTTGTCTCCAGACTGATGTTGGGATGAGGATGCAGTTCTCACATGAGTTTGTTGATGATATGATGTAGACACATTGTTGGATTTTGAACTTGCCTTTATTTTATTGAAGGCATTTTAATTTTGAGACATTTTTGGGAAAGATAGCATTTTATTGAGTCAGTTTACTGATAAATGCAAGAAATTATTTTGATTCTGTACGACTTTCTTTTAAATACAGATCTGCAAGAATAGAGGGAATTTATTTTTATAAAGATAATATGTAGGTCTGACGTTGTGCTTCTGTGAAATTAATGACGAAGGAAGCATCTGTAAGATATTGTGCTTTTATTATTTAATTAATATTTATGTACAGGTTACAAATTTATTCCTTTTGATTTCATCAAAAATACTTGATACCTGTTATATAACACAGCCTGCCAATTTAATTGAATGCAAATTATTGACAATGAATATTTCTTTGATGATAGTTAATCAAAGATACATGATCATTAAAGAAAAAAGATGCTAATTGCCTCAATCAAGGGTGATAATTGTCTGTCCAGCACTCTTTTGTTAAAGTCTTTCACAGTTTTACACCAAATCTTGATTGACATTGATAATTAAAGGAAGTTTGAATCAATTTGTGGACAATAGGTTACAATCACTGTAGTTTTGTTTGCATGTTTCTCAGACAAACTGCAAGGAAGATGTGTTGACCTTAAAGGTGCAATGATTTGTGACAGACTTGTAAAGAAAGATATGCAAGCACCTGCATCTATAAAGAGCTCTAGGCATTGAACACTTCTTTAATGTGCTTAATGCCTTAAACAGCAGATTGTGCAATTTTGAATGACCATTTGTTAAATTATGTAATATAGTGCAATATATCTTTTTCTATGGACATTGAAAAGGATTTATTAGATGTATTGGATTGAGATATAAGTGTGCTAGTGTTGTAAGTTAATGTTATTTTCTTTTCTCTGGAATGTTGTCAATAATACAAAGCTGTACTTATAATTTGTGAAAAAAGATTAGCTCGTTGTTGCAAGATTCTTCATTCAAGATTGGCAGACTTTATAGTATGTATATGAGAGAAACTGTAGAATCATTGACAAAAGTGTGGAATATTGTGTTCGTTCAACACCTGAGAGCAATGATGGAACTTAAGGATCTTAGGGACCTGGCCAGCTTTGGCATGAAGAATGCGGCCCTGATGGCTATGGATGTGACCTGTATGTCAGTACTGTTGGGGGTGTCCGCGGTTACGGTGGCTGTTGGTAGTCACAGGAAACTGGTGAAGTTGGTGAGTCGCGTTTTAGGCTCTCTGATACATTTTTTTGTCATACTTATTTCAGGTTATATATGTATAATTATGTTGCATGTGACAATTCTTGTATTTTGCGTACAAATAAGTTTGTGTGTGTAATGGTTAAAATGTAAAATATATATATCAATCTTATACATCTTATGTAGCTATCACTTAGATTTTTTTTATTTAAACACATGCTATATAAATTCAGTCTTGACTTTGCATATGAAGGTGTATGTATTGGAATATATAAGTGAATCTGTCGGTCAATCCAAAATCTCTTTTCAGATTTGGTATGTTAGAATTGGAATTAATATAACATATAGTACATAACCTGTTAACGTAATTTTTGAATTTTATATTTAGTTTGTTTGTTAACGGCGTTTTTTTGCTGTTTCTAGTCATATCAATGTGGAAACTTAACCAAATCACACTTGTCCTTGGTTAGTTGACTAACCAGTGCGAAAAACACAATAAAGTATTACGTTAGCCAGTAACTGACAGCTACCATACTTGAATCAGAGGTTCGGGGGAGAATAGACATATAAATTATATCATGACCAATGATGACTTATGTGGTTGGGCTAAAGATCAAACCTGTGTTTCTCGGATTTGTTGTCCAGCGCACTACCAAGTGTGCTTGCTGGCCCTGAATTTAGAATTATAATACTGTAAATACATGTTGTCTGATTCGTAAACAACTGAATTGATTTAATGATATCTTTAAATATGATTAAATATTATGAAGTTGATTTCTTGTTGCAACATTCTGCTTTTAAAATATTACCACAATTTCATTTTACATGCTATTAAATAATTATATTTCAATAAATCAGTTATTTTTTGCTTTAAGCATTTTTTATTGGAATTTATTGGACAGTGTATCGATTAAGCATGTTAAAACCTAGTGGTTTTCTTAATATGTAAAAAAATATTTACAATTATGTTTTTAATCAATGACAAAAGTAACACAACAAATCAACATGAAATCCATAAATATATGCAATTATTTTCCATTAATAAAATAGTTATTGAAAAATTCCATTGCTAAACAAAGAACAATGTTTTGATTGTGTCACGCAGTTCATACTTGTTTAGACATTTTCACTCATTGCCTTTACTAAAGAAGGTGTATCAAATTACATAAATGACAAATAATGGGCCATTGTACACTAAAACAAAAGTGGAATAATTTGTTTGAACATGTACATGTCTTTTGTGATAAAAATTAGTAAATGAGTATTTCTGAATTTTAAGGGAAACACAATACAAATTATTGTTTGTATTATACACGAACACTTCAATTTAAATAAAATTAGAAAGCACTATGACATGTTAGTGTACATGGATTATTATAACGCTTTGATAAATAACCGGATGTTACAACTTATTGGTTTTGTAAAAACAGATTTATACTTAAAATTGTACTGATGACTTAGAACTTGGATAACTCATGAATAACAATGTTCCTAATAGAGTAGAATGGAGAATCGGCTCTAAAGGACATATATATGTAAAAGGAAGTATGAGAGTATGAGTACATTATGACATGTAGCATATAATTTGATTTTCTTTGGGACTTCAAATGTGGGAAAAGTGTGTTTCTGAGTTGTATATAAAGGGATAAAGTGATGAAACCGATGTAAAGGAAATGATCCACCGCAAACTATGGATGATTTTCCTAAGGCATTGTTGTGTGTGCTAAATGGGATGCTAGCGGACGGACATCACATGTCCTGGCGTGTGCACGGCACCGACGATAAGGTTGTCATGAACATTATGTGGACGCAGGTGCCCAATGCCGGACAGTGTCTACGAAATCATTCCATACTGTCTTCCGCTGTGAGTTAATTGCACCGTCATAAACGTAAATCAACGGGAATTTTTAATGTGGTTGCTTCACATTTATTTCTAGAATGCCAATATGTATTTCTCAAAATCATATTTCTGCATGTAAGAAAGTTATTTTTAAAGGTATCCCTTGTATTTATAATATGAAGTTGTTCTTCACAATGAAGATATTGTAATCAAATGGTTAACTGCATGTGCAAGGAATTGTGTCGCTGGAGTGAATTGACAAAATTAAATTGAACGATTGGAATTCAAATGATATCCATTATAGGATGTTTAATGAATGTCATGCAATGTTTAATCATGTTTTTAATCTACAGTTTCTGGTCTCCATTTTCTTTACAAGTATCAGTTGTTAATATATATATAGCCTTGAAGAAAGAAATATGTTGTTTTGTTTTAAATTGCAAAGGTTTTTATTTCTGAATGTTTATTCACTTAAATTTCATCTGCAAAGCATTTAGCAATTAACAGAAACATTCCTATATAATGTTGAATAATTGTACTTCATGTTGGCCCTGGACAAGTACTGGTATACCAATGCCNTTCCGCTGTGAGTTAACCCTTTGAGCGCTGGAACCGGATTTTGAAGGCCTTTGCTAACAGTTTGGATCCAGATGAGACACCACAGAATGTGGCGTCTCATCAGGATCCAAACTGTTTGCTATTCTGATAGTATTCTTTGAAAAAAAGTGAAAAAAATGCTAATTTTAGAAATTCAGCAGACAACATTTTAGCAGACAACAAATTTCCCAGCATGCAAAGGGTTAATTGCACCATCATAAACGTAAATCAAAGGGAATTTTTAATGTGGTTGCGTCACATTTATTTCTAGAATGCCAATGTGTATTTCTTAAAATCATATTTCTGCATGTAAGACAGTTATTTTTAAAGGTATCCCTTGTATTTATAATATGTAGTTGTTCTTCACAATGGAGATATTGTAATCAAATGGTAAACTGCATGTGCAAGGAATTGTGTCGCTGGAGTGAATTGACAAAATTAAATTGAACAATTGGAATTCAAATGATATCCATTATAGGATGTTTAATGAATCTCATACAATGTTTAATCATGTTTTTAATCTACAGTTTCTGGTCTCCATTTTCTCTACAAGTATCAGTTGTTAATAGCCTTGAAGAAAGAAATATGTTGTTTTGTTTTAAATTGCAAAGGTTTTTATTTCTGAATGTTTGTTCACTTAAATTTCATCTTCAAAGCATTTAGCAATTAACAGAAACATTCCTATATAATGTTAAATAATAGTACTTCATATTGGCCCTGGACAAGTACTGGTATAAAAATGCCCAGCATATATTTGGGTCATTGTGATAAAATGTTAAGATAGCCATCTCTGAAATTTTCATTTCATGACAGATACATGCAATAAATGCCTTTATTGTTGGTAAATAATGGAGAGAGAAGATCAGACAAACAGATGTGTCATTTTATGATGGTCCACCATCAGATAAGTGTTGAAGTCTTTAAGATTCACGATCAATCAAATCAGTTTATTGAAATGTACAAATAATGTAAATTGAAGGCTATTTCATTGGCTTTTGACGTTCAATTTTAACATGAACAATGGGAACATTAAGTACAGTTTATTCAGTGACATGTCACAAATCACGCTTGGTTGTATCATTTGGAATTTTCAATGGTAGTGTATTAAAATTACATGGCCCATACACTTTAATTTTCTGTCTCGTTATTATCAAAATTTTGCGAAATTGCTGTTGATTGAATCATGCATATACATGTATATCAGTGATTTTGCTATGAATTGCATGGTCACTGTTATAATGGATTATGCATGGTGGATGACATTTTGTGAAATATTGTTAAAGATGGTAATTTATTGCTGACTTTGCTAATGCAAGTAGAATTTATGTGTTCTTAACTTAGTTTTATATGAAGTACGAAAATTAATTAAAAATGGGAGTGAATTGTTCAAATGTTTAGAAGTATTATTTGGTCAGAATTATTATAATGATTAGAACGTTTTGTTTGTTTATTCATACATGTATATCATGTGGAGATTTATGTTGTTATACATGTATGCTAGGTAGTGAAATATTGACAGATACCAGTGAGTTAAAACTGGCGTTTGACTAAAGTTCTGCATGGAAATTAGGAGCAGAGATTATCAATAGATTTTGAAAACCAAGAGTCAAATAACCCCAGTCTTATAATTTGCAAATTTAATTTTATGGTGGTCAAAATGCTGAGTTATTTTCTTTCTGCATATTTGATAATGTTTTGCAAATGGTTTTAAGTGTAAATTTGAGAGAAATACTACTATTTAACAATGAAATAAAAAAATAAAAAAAATGTATAGAGTTAGCGTCCTGGTAATATTTTGTATTGACTTTTTGCTGCATTTCGGGGGCAAACAATATATGATTTACAAGCATCTCTTTTTTGCAGTATAAATTAAAATAATTTAAACTATATATAATTTTTGTCAATATTTCCAGAGTAGCGAACATTTGCCACACACATCCTCTGAGGTACAGACTGCAGCCAAGACACCACAGATCATCAAAGACTCCACCACACCCAGACACCCTGATACACCCCAAGCACTCCCTACAGACCAGACCAAGCCTGAGGCGTCAGGGTCAACTGCGACGGGTCACGGCTCCAGGGAGGGGCGCAAGGTGCTGCCCCCTATCCCGGATCCAGAAACCGAGGCAGAGATGACGGCCAGTCTCCATAGCAACACGAAGGTGCTCCCCGGGGGCAGCGGCGAGGGCCAGATCAAGCTGGAGTACACGCTCATGAATGAGTAGTAAGTTTTGTATTAGTTTAAATTTATTTTTTTAGCTCCATTGTATTGAAAGGCTTATCGATGCGCTCTCTAGTCCGTTTCTCGAGTAGAACCAGTACTTGATGCCTTTGGGTGAGATCTAAAGAACGCCCCCACAGTGGGGATCCAACCCATGACCTCCCGTTCACTAGGCAGGCACCATATCCACTGTGCCTGGAGACCTTTATTAGTAATAATTTTTCATAATTGTGATAGAGTTTTTCTATTTGTGGTCACTCTACCAGCTGCTAATGGAAAACAATTCTTCCAGTGTTCATAAAAAACACTTATTAGTCAATAGATTTTTTGTTACGTAAAGATTTTAATAAGCACAAAATTAGAGATCATAAAGATTTCATAGGCAGTTTTTATGTGTTGGGGAGAACTGTGACTAGTTAAACAAATTATTGTTGATTATGAACTAGTTATTTACAGTAACAGGGTTATTTACGGGTTAAAACTGAATGCTGATGTTTACTAGCTTCTGTTAATAACTGTCATATCTTATTGCATTGTTATACTAAAAATGTGAAAAGGGGGTTTAATGCATGTGCGTAAAGTGTTGTCCCAGATTGGCCTGTGCAGACCGCACAGGCTAATCAGGGACGACACTTACTGCTTAAACTGGATTTTTGCTAAGAAGAGAATTTCTTAAAGGGATAAATATCATTAAAGCAGAAAGTTACGTCCCTGATTAGCCTGTGTGGACTGTACAGGCTAATCTGGGAAGACACTTTATGCACATGCATTTAACCCTTTGAGCGCTGGAATCGGATTTTGAAGGCCTTTGCAAACAGTTTGGATCCAGATGAGACGCCACAGAACGTGGCGTCTCATCAGGATCCAAACTGTTTGCTATTCTGATAGTGGTCTTTGAAAAAAAGTGAAGAAAATGATGATCTAAGAAATTCAGCAGATGACATTTTAGCAGACGACAATTTTTCCAGCATGCAAAGGGTTAACCCCATTTTCACAAAACGAGGCTCAAATGCATTGTTTTGGGGTCAGTTTTGTCTAGCTCTTTGTATTCTTCAAATATGATATGAAATATCAAAATGTGCTTTCTTTATTTCCCTCAGTAACATGCTCCACAAGCAGAAGTTACCAGGGATCTATGTGATACCATCAGCATTATCTCCACTGAGTAAGTGTAATAGATATGAAATAACATACAGATATTTACGGTAGGTCTAGCATCAGTTTACTGTTTTATGCAAAAAAAATCATATTCAGAATTTTTATAGTCATTTAAAATTTAATTTGGAACTAGAACGGAAATATATTTCAGAGTTTATTACGAAGGTTTTCATTTTGAATATTTTTCGGTAAAAACCAAATAGTTGGAATTCGGAGCTGTAATTCAAAATTTGTCCCCAACTTTCGTCAGTCTAGTAAGTTAATTAGGTACAAGTGCTGGGTCCTTACATTATGCAGACTCAGATGCAGAAGGACTTAATAAACTTTGAAGTACATGTACGTACACAAGTTGATATATCTTACACTCTTAGGTTCATATCTTTATATAAGTAGATTGTACTACATGTACTGTAGCCTCTGAAAATGAGCTTGTTCAAATTATGAAAGATAGCAAGACACATACGGGATCACAATCTTAACACTCATCTTGTGTAATCATTAACCCTTTGAGCGCTGGAACCGGATTTTGAAGGCCTTTGCAAAAAGTTTGGATCCAGATGAGACGCCACATAATGTGGCGTCTCATCAGGATCCAAACTGTTTGCTATTCTGATAGTATTCTTTGAAAAAGATCGAAGAAAATGCTAATTTTAGAAATTCAGCAGACAACATTTTAGCAGACGACAAATTTCCCAGCATGCAAAGGGTTAATGCGTTTATGAAAAATATGAACAACTCTTCAGGAAACATGTTGGATATGTAGTATGTCTGTACCAGTGTTGTTTGTAGGCATTTTAGCATATTTCTGTTGATATGAAACTATCATATAATGCCTTAACATGCATTTTTACAAATTCATGTATAATTTATCAAGAAAAATTTACAATCTTGCTGATACATATATATGAATCTGAGAACATTCGCAATCCCGAGTCAAACTTTGGAACTGAAGGGCTTTGTAACAAATTATGCTGATTTTGATCACTGTATGTACCCTCACAAGATGACATGCATGTTACAGTCTGGAAAAATTCGGCTAAATGCATGTCCGTAAAGTGTCATAAAGATCCAGATTAGCCTGTGCAGTCCTGCACAGGCTAATCAGGGACGACACTTTCCGCCTAAACTGGATTTTTGTTAACAGGAGACTATCTTTAAAAAAATACTTCATCAAAGCGGAAAGTGTTGTCCCTGATTAAGCTGTGCAGAGTGCACAGGCTAATCTGGGATGACACTTTACGCACAAGCCCATATTTCCCAGAACTGTGCTCAACCACATGCCTGTTACAGTCTGGAATGGTGTGCTGTTCCTGCGGCAGGGCCTATACCAGGACGCTGTGTTCAGATTCAACCTCAACATTCCTGAGGCCTACCCAAACGCAGACTGTCCGGTAAGTTGATGTTTGCTTCAATATGAGCCGCACTTTGTGAAAAGTGGGGTTAAATGCATGTGCGTAAAGTGTCTTTCCAGAATAGCGTGTGCAGTCAGCACAGGCTAATCAGGGACAACAATTTCCGCCTAAAATGGATTATCATCAAGAAGAGTCTTCCTTGAAACAAAAAATACAACACAAGTGGACTGTATCGTCCCTGATTAACCTGTGCAGACTGCACAGGCTAATCTGGGACAACACTGTACGCACATGCATTAAACCCCCTTTTCACAGAGCAAGGCTCATTTGTAACAATAAAATAATAAGATATAACAGCACATTCAACAATTTATGATTGATTCCAGTTATCCAGCCTTCCCTAAAAATGATTTTTGTTGGCAATAATCAATTCAAAAAGTGTTCAACACGCACATTTTTAATGCGATCATTTATCTAAATGAAATATATATATATACCATATTTGTTTGATCATTAATTTATTTGAAACAAACATTTGTTTAATCATTTGTCTTGTTATTTGGGATATCCCTGTCTGCTGTTAACCCTTTGAGCGCTGGAACCGGATTTTGAAGGCCTTTGCAAACAGTTTGGATCCAGATGAGACGCCACAGAACGTGGCGTCTCATCAGGATCCAAACTGTTTGCTATTCTGATAGTGGTCTTTGAAAAAAAATCAAAGAAAAAGCTAATTTTAGAAATTTAGCAGACAACATTTTAGCAGACGACAAATTTCCCAGCATGCAAAGGGCTAATATAAACAAGCATGCAGT
>VMBQ01007474.1:0-36722 GCA_007657795.1 Dreissena rostriformis | reverse complement strand
GATCTGAAGCAGTAACAACTTGAAAGCTCAAACCTTTGACCTTGATATACGACCTTGAGTTTTAACATTGTCTCAATAACCTTATGAATCTACACAGGTATGCAAGTTTCATGAAAATCCTTTAAATGGTTTAGGAGATATGGAGTGGGCAAGTTACTGACACACTGACGGCCGGACTGATGGTGGTCTGATGAAGTGCATTTCGTTCATCCACCCCTCATTCAGCAGGGGTTTAAAAATAAATCAGTAAGTCAAAAAATTCAAACCCCAAGTCGGATTGGAAGCCCTGACCAAGGAGTCACACCAATTAAATAGACAAATCTCTAACCAAGTGCCAGATTATGCTTGGTAAGAAAAAAAATGTATAGTGCAAACTATTGCTAATCATGCTAACTTTGATAAACATAAAAAAGACCAAACCAACAAGATTATTATAAATTCATTTTAATTTTGAAATTTGTGAGCTTATTTTTCATTATAAATGCAAGTTGTTTAAACTATTATTATACGTCCGAACTTATATATTACTTTCAGATTAAAAAAAAGAGAGAAATTACCCCTTAAATTGATGCCCTTTTAGAAGACATAAGCGAGAACTGTACTCAGAGTTAAATTACTGACACTATGTACTTTTGTAAAGTTTATCAGTTTCCAAATCTGCAGAAAAAATAATTCAAGCACAATACTCTCAGATGGCTTGGTTCCATCTCAGATAAGATTTCCTGCAGTCTACAAGACTCCGTAATTTCATACAAAACGTCAGGAAATTTACATTGTGAAAACCATCATTCTCCTAAATACGGTGTGCCAATCCAAAAAGAATAACAGGTTTGGTGCAATTTGGACATGATAACTAGATCTTAGGGAAATTTAAATAGATGGTGTATGCAGAGGTCCAGATAAGATGCGTATTTGCGTAAAATACGCATGCAAAAAAAGGAAATACGCATGACTTTAAAATTTGTTGAGTAAAAAAACTCCTGACTAAATTCGGAATACGTATCGCGTGCAATTCTAATGCGTATTAGCCGTTTATACATGCATATAAATCCATGTTAACATGACTGGTTCCCGTCATCGCGTCCACATCTGTAAACACGTAGTGACATCACCATCTGTGTATAGAATGTGATTCCCGACCTGATTTACTCCTCAATCAGAACGGTATCATTTCATTTTGGTTCACGATAAAGGCCGATGTTGACCTAGGACTCCCCGCTGCATTGTTGAGAATCGATATACCCTCATGGTGAAAACATTTGACATCACATTCGATAAAACCCGAATCGCCCAACTTCAAGCATATAATTTTTGCTATTAGTTCATCTCTTGTGTGGCACTATGGAAAACTATTTTTCCTTCAAGCACTTTTTACAGCCAAAATACACATATAATAAACAAGTTTTACGGATACCACCAGCTTACTATTCAGATAACGTGACTTAGCACATGTTAAACCTGTTAGCCTGTTAGATATATTGAAATCCAGTTTGCAATCAATGTATCCACTCAGGGACCTATACAACAAATGTATAGGTCCCTGACTTGAATGCGAAAGCTTGCTGCTTGCTTGTTTTCATATGACCGTCACGATCTGTGCCGTCCTGACCGGCAGTCTCTGTCCCGAAAGCGCTTTTCATTTTGTGACGTATGCTGCAGCGTCTGCATGAGTTTGTGTTTGATTGTCATGTAAATAAAACAAAAAGATATGGCGAGCAAGTTAAAAATGGTTGATTTTTTAAGTTTACATCGTCAGTAGTAACACCAAAAAAAAATAGTACGCCCTATTATTGACAGTATATTAAGAGATTTTATAAAATCCGTGCAGAGAAAGAAACATGACGGAAATAAGGTCAAAACGGAAAAAAAGATAAATGGTTGCTTATAAGCCAGGGGCAAAAAAACTGAAAAACTGTTAAATAAAACAAAAGTGATTGCTTTATTGTGTACAAGACTGCTTGTTATAGCGAGTTAACAATACATGTGCACTTTATTATTAATTCTGATCCTTTGAACATAAGTACTCCTTAAAATATGGAATTTCGATTTTTACTCATCAATTAAAAATTTCATGAGTGAAATACCCCTCTACTGAAAAAATTATCTGGAGCTCTGCATGTGTTGGTCCCTAATTCTATGCAATATTGAAATTAAGCCTCAATAACTCAGGAAGGTTATTCACACATCTGTGTAGGATTGTCTGACAGAGGAAAATTGTTTGTCAAAGTTCCGAACCTATTATGTGGATATATTCTCAATCAATGTTGATTATATGACTTTAATTTGAGAAAAATGGCAATAAGATATCTTTTTAATTTTTTATCAAATTAATTATCTTAAATATTGGTTTACATATTTAGACATACAATTATAGGTGTATTGCATGATTGTTGTATAAGCAAGGTGTAATTATCTTTGAACATATATTTATGTCCATGATTTACAATTTCTCTGGTTTTAATTTATCTTTTCAACTTAGGGTAAGGTTAGGAAATATGACATGGAAACCACAATAATTCCAGTGCCAGTATTGAACTATTCACAATGCTCCTTACAAAAAAACTAAGGAGATTCCTTAAATCTTCAATATTCCTTAAGTGTCTGGCCTTTTAATGTGTATGAATTTTTACACCGATTGAAGTTTTGCAGGAAATTCTATCAAAGATTACGAAAATATTCCTGAAATTTAATATAAGTATGAGCTGTTATCTGTAGTAGACAAACTTAAAACATGTGCATGCTGGGAAATTTGTCGTCTGCTAAAATGTTGTCTGCTAAATTTCTAAAATTAACATTTTCTTTGATTTTTTTTCAAAAAATACTATCAGAATAGCAAACAGTTTGGATCCCTTCTGTGGCGTCTGTGGCGTCTCATCTGGATCCAAACTGTTTGCAAAGGCCTTCAAAATCCGGTTCCAGCGCTCAAAGGGTTAAAACATGTTTGTCAGAATTTTATCAAATTTTGTCAGCAACATATTACAATGTATCCTATTTACAGCCATGTAGTTGTAAAACATCTGTATATGGAGCTCTGTATATAATAGTTAGCAATTATTTGGTAACATTTAATTGGCTATTTAATGGTAGGTGTAGTTAATGAATCTTTGATTGACGAGCTGTTTCAATGCTCACTATTTAGATATTGAATTCTGTTTGCGACAGGGGGAAAAAGAGACCTAGACTTGGTATTACCACTGAATTCTTCGATCAGCGTCACTTTGGACCAGAAACAGGTATACTATACAGTTCTTTACCTACAATTGAAAACATTATAACCTTATCATGGGCTAGCATTACACTATACATTTGTTTGTTAAAATGATGACTGTCCAAGTTGTATCTATTGTGAAGAAATGTATATGAGCCATGCTCTGTGAAAAGGGGGTTTAATGCATGTGCGTAAAGTGTTGTCCCAGAATAGCCGTGCAGTCCTCACAGGCTTATCAGTTACGACAGTTACCCCTTTTATGTATTTTTCGTTTAAAGAAAGTCTCTTGTTAGCAAAAATCTAGTTTACGCAGAAAGTGTAATCCCTGATTAGCCTGTGCGGATTGCACAGGCTAATCTGGGATGATACTTTACGCACATGCATTGAACCCTGTTTTCACAGAGCAAAGCTCATATAGATAACAATGTATAGAGGATTTTTGAACAGAGACATTTAGTGTTTTTTCAGGCTCTTTACACTCTCGCTGTTTCATTTATGACTTATTTATTTCAGCTGAGAACAAAAACTACTGTGGCAATATCAGCATCATTTGAAGAAGACAGGCTCTGGCTTAATGGAAAGTAATGAGGACAGTTTCTACACAATTTCATAAACTATTTTGTTTCCTAGTTAATTGGAAACATTGCTTTAACATACTCGAACATCATAGTCACTTTTAATTATTCAATTAACTTCATAAAGAGTATATTTTGGTAGCAACTTGATATATGTGTCACGTTCTGAGATAACTGGGCATAATGCATGTGCGTAAAGTGTTGTCCCAGATTAGCCTGTGCAGTCTGCACAGGCTTATCAGGGACGACACTTTTCGCTTTTATGACATTTTTCGTTTAAATGAAGTCTCTTCTTAGCAAAAATCCAATTTAAGCGGAAAGTGTCGTCCCTGATCAGCCTGTGCGGATTGCACAGGCTAATCTGGAACGACACTTTACGCACATGCATTATGCCCAGTTTTCTCAGAACACGACACATATCAGTTGATCACTTTCCTTATGTCACTTTGCCAGCCACGTTTATTTTTATGAAAATGTTTTGTTTGTTCACACAGTTTAGCAATCTGCTCCACAGTTTTAAAAGCAGGATATGTTTCTTCAGAAATATTTACATAACAACAATTCATATCAACCCAAACTTAGTTTGTGAAGCCGTACCCTTTCTATTTCAGAGAAGAAAGAATGGACACTGCACGAATTCAGAATCTTCTAACAGAACGTAAGATTCATTAATAAACAAAAATATAAACGGATATTTCGGACCAAAGATGCATTTATATAAAAAATCCTGTTTTTGCTGTTAGATGTTGTACAAAACTTGCACTTTTATTGAAGGCATATTCAACTTTTTAGTTCTCTATATAATGAAATTTGTTTCAAATTTGCAGTCATATAAAAAGGAATTCAAAATCAAACAATTCTATCTCCCAATCTTGAGGCCCTTGGTCTGATACCAAGTTTAGGTGCATTCTCAAAATTTCTCTTAAAGACACCAAGTACTGGTTGAATCTAGAAAAAAATTCCAGTGTCTAAAAAAATATATAGGTCTTCAGTGCAGTCATAACAAAATACGTAGATTTAATATCTAAAAACAAAAAATGGACACAATGGTCACAAATATTCTCAGTGCGCCAGAGGTCTACAGAGCAACAGTCCTGCCCGAGGGAGTGGTTGTCATGGAAACTGCACGTCTGCTCGGAAAACAACTTCCCGACTGCTGCAGGCCTCGCGTCGTCTGCTGCAGGATATGCCTGCCTAGGTGCGCGCTGGTAGTTGAGCAATATTTGAGCCTCGCTCTGAGAAAACTGGGCTTAATCACAATACAAATGGTGGTAGCTATAGTCTGTTTCATAATAGAACAATGTGCGTTAAGTGATAGCCTCTAAAGTCTGCACAGGCTTATCAGGAACGACACTTTCCGCCTTAACTAAACTTAAGCTAAGAAGTGACTTCCTTAAAATGCATTAAACCCGTTTTCCCAGAGCGATGTTCATTTATATTAAATAAAAAATTGTACAANCGGGGGGGGGGGGGCAGTTGTCCTTATATGGCTTTAGTGAAAACTTGTTGACACTATATTAGCCACATTAATTGGCCAATCTTCATGAAACTTGGTCAGAACATTTGTCCCAATGAAATTTTGGCAGAGATTGAAACTGGGTCATATGAGCTCAAAAACTAGGTCACAAGGTCAAATATAAAAAAAAAAACATGTTAAAAGTCACTTTTTTGGTCCAAAATAATCTTCATGAATCAGCTTGCATTTTTTCAGAATAGTCTAGTTCCTTTGGCTTTCAGGTAACGCCTTAGGGCCTGATGGCCCTCTTGTTCATGAAACTTGACACATGGATAAATGGCAATATGGAGATTATGCATTATTCATTGTGTTCCTACGCTCTCAAATAGCTACCGGTAGCAGACTTTTATTGCTTGGCAATAGTCTTGTTAAAGCTGCAATATAAGTATTATTTTTGGCACAGGTTTAATTTTGGCTCTATTGGCAGTCAACCACAATAGCACAAATTTAAAACACGCTAATAAAAAAATATGCAAAAAGTGGTATGGCATCCCAATTAGAGTTCGCAGTTCTGGAAGTATGTGATATTTTCTGTGTTAAAAAAATGTTTGTTACTGCGAAACTATACAATGACATAAATCCCCCAGAGGAGTCACCAGGTAACTCCTACAAATAACAGACACAATTTGAAGTAACGGATATGATATGAATGCTCCACTGTATGGTATCATAAACACAAGATTGTATGATTTTAATGAAAAAGAAAATTTCTAATCAATTATTTTGCTATTGTGAGTCTTTGCATTATTCCAGGTGATTCAGATACAGGTCTGAGTTTGTGGCTGACATATTGTCCGGTTATATATGAACAAACTGTAAAAGTACTTAATTGAAGATTATTGAACATTCTACCAGTTTTCGATTGGCATTGAAAGAATGATTTGATGTCTAATATTTATTTTCAGCATTCTCTTTAGCCTTGCTGTACAGATTACAAGGAGATATCTCTGACATAGCAAGGTGGGTCTGACACATTGTGAGTTAAAGCCCCATAAACACTCAAAATCAACGAATATTTTGTAAAATAAAGTTAACTCATACAAAATCAGTGTTCCTTATAGCAATAGCAACAATTTCAATGCTAGATGTGTTCTGGTGACATAAATCTAATGAGATAAATATGCTCTTTTTTATGTCTTGTGGGACAATATATTCCATATGAATTTCCTATGACGATATAATAGTGTTAATTATGCAACTTCACTATACACTAGATTTGATATCAGGGCTTTGTAAATACAAATCACCTTGATCAAATCATGTTCAACTGAAAAGGACAGCTGTCACTTCACTGTTTATTTCAGGCTTTCAAAATATCTTGGTTGAATTTTCGACATTTCACACTAGGATTAAAACTATCTGAAGTTGTTTATGGCTCAATCATTCATCATGAATACAGATTAATTGCATTACAGATGGTGAGGCATAAATCATATTAGTAAAATAACTATATTTTTTGTATTGTTTCTTAATACATTACATCATAAAGAATTAGAGAACATTGTTAAAGTTAATATGACTATAAATAAATTAATAAAGAAGTAAAAAAAAAGCTGTTAGTTATTTGACAATTATCAATCATAGAAAAGCGAAACCCTATGTCTTCAATTTTTATGACATAAATATTTCTGATACATCGCCTAAGCAGACGTGGTTCAGGCAGTGCATGTCGCAGCATGTATGGAGGTTTCGTGATATGGGACAAGGGTAGCAAGGCAGACGGCACGGACTCCATCGCTAGACAGTTGTATCCAGAGACACACTGGCCAGAGCTACACATCCTCATTTTAGTGGTATTTGACCTTGTTTTATGTCATTGCTACATGTAGCAACAATTGGCTACTACGTTTTTAATTTGCTGCTTAAATTGCTGGAAATATTCTGACAAATATTCTTACATGGAGCCTTGTGTAGTATCTTTTAAGAAAAATATTTCTAAATAACTTGTTAAATTGTTGGCTATTCAAATTTTAACCGCAAAAAAAGCTATACTAATGCTTACTGTAAGTGTCAAGGTCATAGGGTGAAGGTCATGTTTTTATTTTGAAAGCAAAAAGATAGGTTATTAAATTATTTAAGTGCAGAGTCCTCAAACAACCTTGACACTGACTATTTGCCATCTGAATGTACACAACTGTTTACACTACAGAGTTCAAGTATTGTCAATCCGCCTTAAACCCTTTCCCCCTCAGAAGCAAAGTTAAAATGGCTATATGCAACCACTATAAACTCGCAGTCTGAGCAGGTTTTATGCTGTTTGCTTCTCACCAGTATCTTCGGGTCGGAAATGAAGCCTTCAAAAGTTGAATCTAGTAAAAAAGGTCTTAAATTTAATTTGATTTGTTAAGGGACTATAAATGCGCCCAAGTGCATATCTGAGTGGTAAAGGGTTAACATGATGCTGAATTGGCACACAATGATGACGTCTTTCACCCAGTGGTGACTTCCCTTTGCCCACAGGTGAGTGATCAGAAGAAGCACACGTGCAGCACGGCAGGCATGGAGGTCACCGTGGAGACCAGCTGTCTCATGAAGCAGCGTGTCAGACTGGTTCCTGACCGGATCAAGGAGATGACCAGTGCCATTGAGAACAGGGACTTCCACACGTTTGCTGAGCTCACCATGAAAGTATGGGTTGTTTACAACAAAAATGTCATTATTGTTGTTTATCTGCAAAAAATAGGAATGTCAATATAATTTGTGGCTACTAAACCATGAATGCTAATGCTTGTCTGGTTTAATTTCCTAAGTAGCTTGCCTTCATAGACCTTAGAGTTGAGTATAGGCCCATAAAGAACGAGAATGCAAAATTGGTTTTTATTATAGCCCAGCAGCAAAGAATTGGAGTAACTCAGTTGTTCGGTGTGTCGTATCATCGGCATACATTACTTTAGAGCAAACTTCTTTAAATTTTTCAATCGTAAATTGAAACTATAAATATCTCATGACCTTGAAGTGTAGATTGGCAGGACACTTTTTTCCTCCCAAGTAATCCACACATTCCAGAATTATTTGTGCTTTAACAAAGATGATAAAGTGGTGTGGGGGTATAAGTCATGTTAGTGAGAAAGCTGTAGATCCAACATAGTTTGACAAATATTAATAGTAATCTCGACTCAAAAACTATCAAAGGTATCTTTTTTTAAACTCCCAATACATGTTAACAAACAAAAGGAAAGTCCATTTAAGATTGGAACAAGTCAATCTTTGGAATGTAATGGCCCTATTCCACTACGTAAACAAGTCCACGATTCGCTACCATTTATCACATTTATTGAATGGGGAAGACTCGTGACAGTCTACGATTCAGTTACGACACTGGTACGATTGAGTTACAACGAATCCTTGGGTTCAGTTGAAGTCTTGCGAATAGGGTCGCGACTTCACTAACATGTGTAAGAATCTACTGCGACTGTACTACGAACGATGCAGATCGGTAACGACTAAGCTAGGACCTCACCGCACGTACCCATGAATTAGGCGCCAATATCTATTGATATTGATCATTCTTTACAATGTAACATCGAGTTCCACATCTTGACCTTCAAAATCCATAGGAGGCGGAGTTGCTCCTTTCGGAGGACTTTCTGTGCTTTCTTCTTTGATTGTATTCTTACTTATCTTCCCCCTGCCCTTGCTTTTCTTGCCCTTTTTGATTAAAAACAAATTACCTGTTATTCATACAAAGCCCTAACAACTGAATGACTGAAAAAACCGAGAAGCTCTGTTTATATACCACACCCATTCTCCGAAAATCGTAACTGTTTCGAAACTAAATCGCGAGAATCTTAGCGGGCTGGCAACATACTCGGGGTGAACTCATGAGAGTCTTGACAAAGTCGTAGGTGATTCGTAGACAGATCACGTGATCACCGATTTCCCGATTGAGTCACGAATTACCTACAATTCATAACGACGCCCAAGAACGCATTATGACGCTGTTACTGCGATTAAATTCAAGTTTGGAGGTCGCCGATTGAGCAACGAATGTCCCCGAACTCAAAATATTGGAAATCAGGACAAATCGTGGGAAATCGGGTCGTAGCGGAATACCCCCATAAAATTAGACATAATTTTTCACATTGATGAACTTATGACTTATTATATGTATACTGGAAAAAGCAACTTTTTGGAAAACCCCACTAATCTGCTGGTACAAATAAAGCTGACCCATTTATAATCCTTCCAAAATCACACACCGTATCAACCATTATTATTTTTAGTAAGCTATCATTGGTTAATATAATGGACCAGCATTGTTTGTACTGGGGTGATTAGTGGGTTTTTCTAAACTCGTGCTTTTCCGGGATATGTCTATTGAAAGTCAGAGTGCTATTACCTGAATATGAGATAGTCAAGCGTTCAGCACACCCATGACATGATCTTGTTTGCCATTGTTATGAGAACTACACAGTATGCTGGCTCAGGGTCAGGACTACTGTTTGTGTTGGTGGTTTGATAATTAACATTCCGCAATTTGTCATTTGTCTTTATAAAAAAAGAGCAAATATTATGTCAGAATACAAGTTTTCTGACGTTTTGTAATAATTAGAATATTTATACATAATGTAAAACTTCCAGGACTTAGAAAACCTTCTTTACACATATGCTGTTGTGCATATTTAAGTTTTACAAGTTGTTATTAACCCGAAACCAGTGTAAAGATCAACTTATATTGCTTTCATTGTTTTAAATATCCAAAGAAGACAATCTGCTCTCTCATTCTCATCTTCTTTATATCAAGAGGATTTCAGTGGAAATGTGCTAAATGTTCTTAAAACATTCCATTATGGTTTTGGATTTATCCATGGATATGGGTTTTCTCAGTTGCTGATAATTCTTGTATAAATATCTTGTGTTGTAGGACAGTAATCAGCTGCACGCTGTTTGTCTGGACTCCTATCCGCCCATTTCCTACATGACAGATGTTTCCCGCCAGATTGTACACATAGTGCACGAGTTCAACAAGCTTAAAGGACAAAATAAGGTCAGTTGAAATTGTTCTCATGTAAAAAGAACAATTTAACTAGACAAGATCAAATAAATACCAATAGTTTGAATCTGAGATTTCTATTTTGATAATTTGTAACTGCCGAATTTGTCGAATTTTTAGCTATAGGTAAATAGAATATTTCAAAACATAACAAGTGTTAACATATTTTGTATGGTGTTTTATTGAGGTTTAATTACTCCATTATT
The DNA here is from genome assembly GCA_007657795.1 of Dreissena rostriformis. Lineage (NCBI taxonomy): Eukaryota > Metazoa > Mollusca > Bivalvia > Myida > Dreissenidae > Dreissena > Dreissena rostriformis. Next base: position 26,224 of record VMBQ01007474.1, on the reverse strand, counting down.
TATTAAAGGCTTTACTAACCCATACTTAATGTTTGTTGGTATTGTCTAGGTGGCTTATACATTTGATGCTGGTCCCAATGCCTGTCTCTACCTTCTTGAAGAAGATGTAGCTGAAGTAGTCTCCCTTGTGACACATTTCTTCCCTCCTGTTGGGCCAACTGAAGAGTTTTACACTGGATTGCCTACTGGCTCCATTGCACCGCATCAGGTATTAATGTTTTTCATTCATAATATATTTCAAAGATATTCCTTACATTTATACCCCCGCAACAAAGTAAAGGGGAGTATCCCTAATTCCCCATTTGCACGTTGTTTGTCTGTTTGCACTTAAACTTTTCATTTAAAGTATTCATAACAATTTTAATTTCAACATTCAAATTTGCTTTGATTGTTCCTGATGATACGATGTTGTACATGTTCAATTTGTATTAAGTGATGTTAAAAATTGCTAATATTAAGCCCCTTTTTCGCGTACTCTATCATGATTATTACAACTTGTGGTATCAGGGCGTATGGGTCACTTCTATGACAAGTTCTTGTTGCATTTGATAACAAGTTCTCATTATACTTCATGCAAAACAAAGTCATAAGTGAGGTATACTGGAATAAAGTTGTCGGTCATGCCATACTTAGGGTCCCTGTTTTTTTCACTGTAAAGTAGAAACCTATAAATATCTGAGCTTACTGAAACATCTTATAAGATTGGTAAACAATATTAATTCAAGCAGAAGATCCTTAAATTAATTTTTCAAAAGTTAAATTGCATAATTTAACAGTCTTGCAATACACTTGGTGGATATATGTTTGTGTACATAGTATACATGTGTGTAAAGAACCGTTGTTCTTATAAATATGACTTACTTGTGAACGATTTGAATCACACTCAGAGAAAACTCGGTTAAATGCATGAGCGTAAAGCGTCGTCCCAGATTAGCCTGTGCAGTCCGCACATTTTCCCCCTAAACTGGATTTTTGTCAAGAATAGTCTTCCTTTAAACGAAAAATACAATCAAAGCAGAAAATGTCGTCCCTGATTAGCCTGTGCGGACTGCACAGGCTAATCGTGGATGACACTTTAAGCATGTGCATTCAACCCCCTTTTCGCATAGCGGGGCTCTTTTTCTTCACGAGTATTCATTGTCAGTTTCAGGTGATTGCCTCTCAGATCAGCCTGCCAGTCCAGCCTGGAGCCATCAAGTATGTGATCCACACCCGGCCAGGCCCTGGTCCCTGTGTACTCACCAAGAAGGCAGACTCCCTGCTGGACATTTGTGGACAGCCAAAATATGTGCACACTGACGAATGATGTCGGCTCTGTTACTAGTGGACATTCAAAATCTGTGCATTCTGACCAATGATGTTGGCTCTCTTACAAGTGGACATTCAAAATCTGTGCATTCTGACCAATATCAAGGCGCATTGCTGGACACGAGTGGACATTCATTTATTGGTGCAAACTAGCCAAGGAGGCAAACTTCCTACTGGACTGAGTTTTGCACAAGTTGACTTCAAAAATGTGCATATAAACTATTCTGTCTGGAAAACAATGCGATTTTAAACAATTTTTTTTAAGTCCATGGGATTTAGTGCTGAGAGTTGTTAGCACATATTTCATGCTTTGAGTCAATAAGTTGATACATGGATATTCATATTGTTTGCTTGCAGAGCAATGTGGTGTTCTTTCATAGTTTAAATGAAGTGATTTATGACATGAAATATATATGACTTACTTAAAACCAAGTGTAACCCTTGTGATTCAAAGCACATACAATTTATATGAGCTTAATTGGTTTGTTTTGCCGGAACTGCAGACATTTATATGAGAAATCGGTATATTTATATGGAATTAGATGCACTCTAAAAATGTTTCAGTTTGAGTAAAACAGTGGGCTGGTTTCCCCTATCTTTGTTGAGGTCAAATACCAGCTTAAAATGAATTTATTGAAAGAGAATAATATGTATATAAGTATATGACTTTTGTAGACATGATGTTGCTGACAATTATTTTATTAAAATAACAGTCCTTGAAATAAAAAAATACACCCTTGAATCAATTTTTTTGGTTTTGTTTCTTGCGAGCAGTCTTCCTGTAAGTATTGTTAATATGGGATGTATTGTAAGCACTTATTCACAGTTAGAAAAATGGTGAACTTTTTAGAGGTCACAAAATGAGAGTATGCTTTATATGGATGACCGAAATAATCCTAGGGACATACAAATTTACTTAATAAAATACCTTTTTGTAAGTCTGAAATCATGAGGTGATACCTTGAAAATTATTAAGCGTTTCTAACACCGAACGATGGGATGATTTTGCTTGTATTGGAGTTGTCAGTCCGGCCATCTGTCACTTAACTCTGCAGGGCTATACCTTGGACACCAAACAAGACTGCAACAGGAAACTTCGTGGGTGTGTTGATATTAATGAGGAGCAGTGCCATGCATAAGACCCATAAAACTTTACTTTCTTAAATAAGAGTTATTTCCCTTTGTTGTTTTTGTATGATGTAACTTTGCAGGGCTATATCTAAGATATGATACAAGTGTTATGCACCCCACATCAAATATGTTAAATCAATAATTTTATGACAGTTAAAATATTATTTAGTTATAATTTAAAAGGCAATATAGTAGAACAAAATGAGTTTTACTGATACATTTGCTGTGTTTTTGTTTTTTTAATTAACTGTGTTGTTATTGAAATCTATTAAAGCCTATTTTACATGATATTGTAACAGCATACCCAGATGTCTTAAGCAAACAATTACAGCTAGGTTACTTAATATTATCATATAATACCCAGACTAATCCAATTGCCACTTTGTATCCTTTAATTGACATTCTTGATTGCAATTCAAATGTTAAGCTGCAATTATTGGTCTAGACACCTTATTAAGAAATTTGGTATAAAAGTGAAAAATAGTGAACATGAGAAACAGATAGGAAAAAGATATAAGAGATAGACTTTAGGCCTTCTTTGTGAAACTTGACTGTGTGATTACTGTGTGATAAAATATAAATTACATTAAACATTATAGGAAAACATTTATGACAAACATTAATTTAACTTAACATTTTGAACTGTGTGTCATTATTGTGAACTCAAAGGATATTTGTTATTATTGCTGTTAAACTTTATACTTTGTGAAAATAAACACCAAAACTAATCAACACTTCGTGAGTTGACTTTGGGTGTCTTCCCAACAACGTGGAACTGCGTCTTTAAAACACAAAATCTCCAGTAGCGGCATAACAGTTTGGTGGAGAATACGGGTAACTATCCCGTACTCTCACAACAGCCAAGCGAGAAAAACATCAAGAAAATGAATACTCATGTGAGCAACAGACCAAAAGTGTCAGACCACAGAAGAGGAAGCCCAATAAGATGCATCGACATGCAGTACCTCTTGAGTTTAACCCCTGCGAGGTCAGAGCCAACAGAGCCACCCGCAAGTTATGTTCCCCATCGTAAGAGTGTGTCGTGTTGGAGATGTGGAGACCTGCAGTTCCATGGAAGACACTTCTGCAAAGCCTTGACCAGAATGTGCTACAAGTGCAGAAAATATGGACATTACGCTGGATGTTGCCCAACAACAAAACTACAGGACAACAAAACCACAACAGACCCTAGGACACTGAATACAAATAAGACACAACAACAAATCATCAACTGTGAGACGAAACCAAAGGAACAATTGAAGATCCAACCACTGGAAACAACAAGACTACAAACTAAAAATGCTGGTGTGGATATTGAACTTTACATAATGCCATTCCATTCCATCAACAATGACGAGCTTTTAAAGCTTTGTGCAACAAATAGCAGCATCCAAAAGGTTAATGCCTCAAAAAGTGTATTGAATAAAAGCAATCCATTAGATCTTCAAATCAAGAACCTTAAAAGTTACATTCAGAAACATCTTTCTACGATTGAATCATTAAATTTACAAATAACACAACTAAAAGAAGCTGAAAAATCAAATACAATTCGGATGAGGGAATGTTTGAATAATGCTATAAAACACAATTTGGACATACAAGAAGAAAATACAAACATGAAAGAAAAATTAGATTCATTAAGAAATTAGCTACAAAAATCAAGCCATGAAAAATCCCTCTACAGTGTTACCAGAGCAGACTTGCAACAAATGTGCAGCTTCTTGTGCGAACAGATGATCTTTGTGGAGGAAAGGACACCACGGAACCAAGACAGACGGCTGAACACACCTTTCTTCTGCCCCGGATGCCAGAGTAGTGTCCATCATCATGCAGACAGATGTCCAGTGTCCAGCACTCCGGATTGCGCACTGCTCTATTTGCCAATCTCATGAACACTTCAGTGCATTCTGCATGAACGATCATTGTTAATTTTTACCCTTATTTTGAACCAATTTGTTAAATGATTTTTTTTATTTTGCGTTTTCTGATAGAATTAATAACTTTCACCTTTTAACTTTGGGGACCAAAGTTAACAGGGAAGGGGGAAGTGTTATGCACCCCACATCAAATATGATAAATCAATAATTGTATGAAAGTTAAAATATTCAGTTATAATTTATAAGGCAATATAGTAGAACAAAATGAGTTTTACTGATAAATTTGCTTTGTTTTTGTTTTTTAAATATACTGTGTTGTTATTAAAATCTATTAAAGCCTATTTTACATGATATTGTAACAGAATACCCAGATGTCTTAAGCAAACAATTACAGCTAGGTTACTTAATATTATCATAAAATACCCAGACTAATCCAATTGCCACTTTGTATCCTTTAATTGACATTCTTGATTGCAATTCAAATGTTAAGCTGCAATTATTGGTCTAGACACCTTATTCAGAAATTTGGTATAAAAGTGAAAAATAGTGAACATGAGAAACAGATAGGAAAAAGATATAAGAGATAGACTTTAGGCCTTCTTTGTGAAACTTGACTGTGGGATTACTGTGTGATAAATATAAATTACATTAAACATTATAGGAAAACATTTATGACAAACAAACATTAATTTAACTTAACATTTTGAACTGTGTGTCATTATTGTGAGCTAAAAGGATATTTGTTAGTATTGCTGTTAAACTTTATACTTCGTGAAAATAAACACCAAAACTAATCAACACTTCGTGAGTTGACTTTGCGTCTCTTCCAACACTACCTGGAACTGCATTTCGAAACACAAAATCTCCTACACCGGCATTACACAAGATTTAAACATGACTCTTCATAGATGTGTAGAAATCAATGGTTTTGTATGATGTTACTTTTCAGGGCTATATCTCAGATACGCCACAAGAATTCAACATAAAACTTCCAGCGGTGTATAGCTATCAATGAGGAGAATTGCAATTCATAAAAAACAATAACCCTACATTTAATTATTGTTTTAGGATTATACCATATATCAAGGGATTTGCACCCATCCATAAACAAAATTTATTTGACAGGGGATATCAATACAACGAATTTGCTTGTTTTCATTTAAATTTGCTGACAATACTTGGATCACTCACATGAAGTCACAAATACAACCTTACTAGAATACATGTTATGGCTGAGTTAAGTTGCTTACCTTTTTATCCAGATGGTTTAACTCCTGCTGTGTGCACCTTTTTTACTAGTAATGATACTTGAGCTGTCAATTTTCACAAATAATGCCCAAATCTATGAAAAAGCCCATTTAATTGCAGAAATAATAAGTGGATACAAAGATCTATCAATAATTTGTAAGTTTAATTTAAACCTATTTATTTTAGCTTGATTGCATTGAAAGCATTAGGCTTATTTGAAACACTCTCGAGTCCATTTCCGGGGCCTAGAACCAGTACTTGGTGTCTTTGGGGGAGATCTGAAGAACGCTCCCACAGTGGGGATCGAACCCATGACCTCCAGATCTCTAGGCGGACACCATATATCCACTACGCCACAGCTATGTAATTTGTTGCTAGATCGCTTGTGCATATTGGTGGTTCATTAATAAAAATGTGCCAATGGTTTGAGCTATTAAAGTAAAAAAAAAAATGAATATGCTCTTTTAACAGAAATATGCATTATTCTTGTTATTTATAGATACAGGCACATATGAACATGACTGTCAGGTATATTAATTGAAGACCCCCCTCCCCTCCCCTCCCTCCCGTCATGAACATGCGGGACTAAATCATGTACTGCAGTTCACTCCGATTTGACAAAACTTGTTTAATGCTTTTTTGACAGACACAGTTTAATATCAAGCTGAGGATTGAAAAGAATCATCTGAGAAGTCACTTAAAAAAATAAGCCCACAACGACGTTTAAATTCTATAAATGTAAATTCAATATGGCCGCGCCCACGTCGGAAATGTATTGTTAGTAAATAAAACAGAATTAATCGCCACATCACAATTGTCATTAGTTATTTTGGCAAAATGGCTGAAGGTGACGCGTGGAGTGAAATTCAGGAGCTGAAGTCGAAGACAAGCAGCTTGAGGGCTAAATTGGCCGCACGGAAAAAGGAGCGTGAGGGAATTGTTGCAGAAATCTCAAAAACCACCGGCTCTTCCCCGGTTGCATCAACAACAAAGGCAGCATCATCTACCTTAGATGGTATAACATTTGTTATCTGCTAAGTTTCTCGATCAGCAGATTCGCCTGGTGTAATAAAGAATGTTTACTTTCATCACGAAACTATGTTTTATTAGGTGCAAAAGGCATAACACTTGAAACAAAGGAAATAAAATACGGACAAATTTAAACAGTGCCCCAGATAACTATTTTGGTAATAGGGTTTTCATCCCTTGATTTTTAAAAAATAGTGTGATTTGAGTTTTTAAATAGGGTGAAATAAGTTATTAACATTTATACCTTCAAATCATTGCTGCTTTACTTCTGTTGTACAGACTAGGTGCAGTATGCACATTTGAACTTTTTTCTGTCCCATCAACGTCAACAATTTCTAACCAGGGATATGACTTTTTCCACTTTTGACAGGTTTTTTCAATGACGGACTTTCCGTCATGTTTTTGGATGTCAACTTGCTTCTTTCAACTGCTGCATACACAGTTTCTAACAAATGGATAACACGAATGATTCGGCACCTATTCGCGAAATTTAGCAAAGCATTTTCGATCGAGACTTGTATCGTACGCATCAAATTTAAAGAACAAGCGTAAAAGTCAAATTTATTGCGTTTTCAATGCGCATTGTCTTGAATTTCTTTGCGTTTTTAAACATTTTAATAGGGTGAGAAACGCCGATACGCAGCTTATCTGGGGCACTGATTTAAATAAAAAATAACGTCTGTGGGATTTGTTTTATTGACATTCATATTAATTACCAAACAATTATTTTTCTAATATTCTCCATGGATTTGATGTTGAAAAACTGCTTCCTGAATAGAGTTTTCCAAAGAAGCAGGTCTCTTGTTGGGTTAAAATTTTCTTTCACCACCCAATTTCGCCATTTAAAAAATGTTGTCCCCACTTTAAAAATAAGAGCCATTTTATCCAATAAACGTACTCTGTAAATTCAATATAAGCCCCAAACCTGCGTCATTATAACAGTTAACTTACCCAATTATAAATAAGTTCAATGCTCATATAATGCCATGTTGGGTTGTCATCACGTCATTTGCCAAAACATGCATATATTATTATTATACCGGATTTATATAGCGCCCTTTTCATACAAGAGTGCACGTTCAAAGGCGCTTAAAAATATAAATATATACACTTAATAGTATCGAAACTGTATACATACTGCTTTTGCAGAATTAATATATCTATGCAATAATCCTATATAACCAGGAATTTAATTTAAAAAATAATAATTCTGGCCAATATTGACGATCATCGATGAATTTGTTTAAGAATTTCATAAACACAAATGTACGCCATTTTTGTCCGAAGTGAAGTAAGTGTGCAATGAGTTATAGAACAAGGATTTTCCAATTGAACATGCTCAAAGCAGGTAGCATGTGCGGACATCAGACACTGTTCAGATTAATAATAACAACCAATTGACAAGTGAATTTTAATTAAGATTGAATAAGTAATGATTTCTTGCATCATACGGTCTTTAAAAAAGTTTCTGTCACCGGGACTCTCGATTGGTTTGTGATAAGCATCCTTTGTTTAATTTATGCCTACAATTACTCTGAACTTAGTGTTGCAGAGAGCCCCTTTAAATCCCTGACTTGTTAATCACGAATTAATTATTAAGTATAACAAAGTGTTGATACAAAATACACGGAAACATAACATCAGGCAGAACAAATCTTATTAGCTTTGTAAAATGCTTTTATTATGATGGCTCTTCTGTAGCATGTGGGCAATATAGCCTTACAAGAATGCTTTTCATGCATGGCAAATACTGCGTTCTGATTGCATTTCTGCCTGGAGGACTCCACCAAAGGGAGGATCTATGGGTTGACCGGCAAGATCTTTGGAATATTTTGACAAGTATTCATGTTTTAGATGCCCACACTGGCACGTGTTTCCGGTCGATTCGCTTATGTCATTTGTTTACCAAGAAAAAATTAACTGTAAATCCGTTTTCACCACATGTTTCCAAATTGACAGATTTTATCACCACTTTTCTAAAACTTGTATCTGGGGACAATTGTGAATGGCAGCGGGAGCCCTGAGTAGCCTTGCAAACCCTCAGACAAAATTTTTAGTCTTCATTTTCATAATTTTACTAGGGTGCATGTCCCTGGATCCCCCAGTAGACCCCCTTCAATAAATATTTGGCCTCCTAAAAACCTTTTTATTGAAATTCCTGAACCTATTCACTTTAGAATCTGCAAAAAACCTTTCCCAAGGCCAGTCTCAGAAACCGGCATTGAAACCAGAGCCCATCAAACACGACCCTGCAGTCGAGAAGAAGCTGCTAGTTGTGCTGTCACAGCTGGGTGTAGAAACTTGTTCCTCGGCGGAGGTCGCTAAGGTAAAAACATGGCTGGCATTTTGGTCAGAAGACTGAAAAAAAACAAGCGCTTTTTAAATTAATTATGATCTAGTGAATTGTTACAGTATTATTCCAGACTTTTGAGCATAGATGCAGAATTTGATGACAATTTTGCAGAAATTGTTCATAAAGGACATAATTAGGACCTCCATTAATACTGTATCAAAATGTTCACTTCTGTAACTTTGTATCATCTATTTTCGGTATAATTGAAGTGGTTTTGCTTCTAGAGTAAATCATTGTCTATATTTATTGTATAAATTTAGTTGGAACCAACATTTTCCAAAGCAGAAAGTATAAAATGGCTTATATAAGGAATTATTTTTCAGACATTCTGAATAGCTACCAGTATTGTTGATTTCCAATGTTTTAAAATGAAGCTACTGATTGTTTTTATACTATTGTATATTGATTCAATTCTATTTGGAGCATATAAAATACTTCTTTGTTTATGCATATGGAATTCACTATTTCAGAAACTCGACGTCGATGTTAGCATTGATGTGGTTGAAAATCTACTACAAAAATTTGCTGCGCAACAATTGATAGTGTTAGTTTTCATTATTTACTTAAACAATTTGTTGAATAAAATTATATTGAGACTGAGACCGCTGACTTTCAATGTTTAAGTAGCATACTGGTCATGGTGTTTTTATGTGTATATATTATCTCTCATAGCAATAAATGTAGCAATTAAACTTTTTATTTGATAGTAACTTTATTAGCTCCCCTGAGCACATAGTGATATTCTTGTGGAGAAAGAGGCATTTTTTTAGGGGAAAGTGCCTATTTTAAAAACAGAACAAAGCCCTGAGTTACCAAGTGCAAATCTTCATTTACAGTGTTTCTGCAGATCGCAATAAAAGTCAGACATCAGGGCGGCTTATCATTCAGTCAGTGGATCTCTCAAAGGTGGGTTCTGGAAACCATTCAACTTTGAGCAACGCTCTGTGAAAACGGGTTTAATGCATGTTCGTAAAGTGTTGTCCCAGATTAGCATGTGCAGTCCGCACAGGCAAATCAGGGACAAAAACTTTCCGCCTAAACTGGATTTTTGCCAAGAAGAGACTTTTTTTAAATAAAAATATCATAAAAGCGAAAAGTATCGTCCCTGATGAGCCTGTGCGGATTGCTCAGGCTAATCTGGGATGACATTTTACGTTTGTGCATAAAACCCGCTTTTAACAGAGCAAGGCTCATATAACATGTTATTGAGTTAAAATGAAATGCTTCTAACATAAGGTGTGATAACCAGTAATGCTTCTAACATAAGGTGTGATAACCAGTAATGCTTCTTACATAAGGTGTGAAAACCAGTAATTTGGAATCATTCATTTTTGAAATTTGAGAAAGTGTTTTTTTCAATAACCAAAGTTTTAATGGCAATCACATAAGAATGAAATGCTTAAATTTAATCTTCCATGAAACAGTAATATTGTTAACCAGAAAACATACATGTTCTGTTAAAGCTGCAGCGCTCAATATGACTGCATTGCTTCAAAGAGAAATTTGAATTTTCAGTTGTCTGCAGTGACTCATGAACATGGTGACCACAATGAAAAGAAGAGGAAAGCCCCGTAAGTTATTTAAACATTCAACACAAAGTCATGCCACAAAGTTAAACCTCAAAGATCTACAAAAGTTCAACCACAAAGTTTAACCACATAGTTCAACCATTAAGTTTCACCACAAATTTCAACCCTTACACTCAGCTATGAAGTTCAACCACAATTTCCAATCACAAAATTCAAACAAAAAGTTCAATCACAAAATTCAAATACAAAGTTCAATCACAAGATATCCTTATGAGCTGTTTTAAAGTAACATTGTTGTAAGAGCTTTAGTTTATTGACGGTGCACATTTGCTGAAGAAATCTTTTTTGAGAATTGTTAAGAACTTATTAAAATAGGGTATTGTCAAAAGTGTTAAAGAGGAATGAATAGTAAAGAATGTATTTTCCAAAAAGTGAAAGAAAACAAATTTTCAGAGGACGTGAACTTTAAGGTCAAAAACCTTTATGGTCATAATTGGTGTTATTTATTTTATGCTTTCCGTGGTTTATAGAGAAATATCAGTGAATTAAAATTGATAATTCACTGTTTCAAATAGTGAAATCAACATTAAATATTATCGATGATTTTCATTGTTTTACCAGAACTTTTTTTGGCAAAAATACAACAATAATCATTTGTAAGCATTAAATAAAAAGAAAATGTGTTGGATTTGGTGGAATATCCATTTTAATTCACTCGTGATCATAGAAAAAATATATCATCTTTATATTTGTTCATAATGAAGGACTTTAAATGTAGCATAGACGTACTGAAAAATACTGTCCTATAATTAGCCCTTTGCATGCTGGGAAATTTGTTGTCTGCTAAAATGTTGTCTGCTAAATTTCTAAAATAAGCATTTTTTTCGATGTTTTTCCAAAGAATACTTTCAAAATAGCAAACAATTTCGGATCCTGATGAGGCGCCACGTTCTGTGGCATCTCATCTGGATCCAAACTGTTTGCAAAGGCCTTCAAAATTCGGTTCCAGCACTGAAAGAGTTAGGTACCTGTTCATTGTTTTAGAAACGATTCACCAGAGGAACATTCCAAGCCAAAGAAGCAGGACACAAAAGTCAGCGTGGAGGTAAGGAAAATAATGATGCCATATTCTTACGTGTGGAATTTTGGCAAAATCATGAATAGAAATCAATAAAAGATGGTGTGTGTGTTTTTATGCCCCCTTTTAAAAAAAGGGGTATATTGTTTTTGGCCTGTCTGTCTGTCATTGTGTGGGACTGTCTTTCTGTCCCAAAACTTTAACCTAGGTTAAAGTTTTGTCATAAATTTTGCATTATTGGTGCATGTGTATCTCATGGAGCTGCACATTTTGAGTGGTGAAAGGTCAAGGTCATCCTTCAAGGTCAAAAAAATCAAAAAAAAAAATCAAAGTGGCGCCTTAGGGGGCATTGTGTTTCTGACAAACACATCTCTTGTTTGTGTGTAAAAATGACTTATTATCAAGTTATTGTCTTTATATGAAGCAGATTGTTATTTGCACACCCTTCTGGTGTTACAAGCTATAAAAAAAATGCATAAAAGGCTATGAACACCCAATCAAAACATGTATATAGTCCCCTACTTTTCCGACGTTCTCTTATATCGTAATGTTGTGCATGATAAACCCTTGATTGTGAAGCAATGCCATAGTTGCGATGAGGGCTTGTTTGTATAATGATTTTGATAGTATTGTTTCTTCCACAAATAAACATACTGGGGTAGTTCCCTTTTTTATGCCCCTGGTAGGGTGGCATAGAGTAGTCTGTCTCTTTTTCTCTACAATAATACTTCAGGAATTTTCAATTAGGATATAGCTGCTGTGCAGTTTCAAACTTCACAAGAGGGAATTGTGTTTCACAAACACAGCTCTTGTTTTACATATTGGCCGCGCTCTGTGAAAAGGTTTTTTTATGCATGTTCATAAAAAGTCGTCCCAGATAAGCCTGTGCAGTCCGCACAGGATTATCAGGGACAACACTTTCCTACTAATCCAGATTTTTGCTAAGAATAGACGTTCTTTTAACAAAAAATATCCTAAAAGCGGAAAGTTTCGTCCCTGATTAGCTTGTGCGGACTGCACAGGCTAATCTGGGACGACACTTAACACACATGCATTAAGCCCCCTTTTCACAGAGCGCAGCTCATATTTTTACATGTCCCATGTTTTGTAGAGCCTCTTATCGGCCCAGACTGCAAAGGAGAAGGAGAGCAAGAAGATGACAGATGAAATCCTGCAGCTACTTAGTGCCCCTACCTCGAAGGAGAAGAGCTTGATGGAGAGGTTCAAGTCACAGGGAGGTATGATATAGAGCTTGATGAAGAGGTTCAAGTCACAGGGAGGTATGATATAGAGCTTGATGGAGAGGTTCAAGTCACAGGGAGGTATGATAAAGATCTTGATTGAGAGGTTCAAGTCACAGGGAGGCATGATTTAGAGTTTGATGGCGAGGTTCAAGTCAAAGGGAGGTATGATATAGAGTTTGATGGAGAGGTTCAAGTCACAAGGAGGTATGATTTAGAGCTTGATGGAGAGGTTCAAGTCACAGGGAGGTTTGATATAGAGTTTGATGGAGAGGTTCAAGTCACTGGGAGGTATGATATAAAGCTTGATGGAGAGGTTCAAGTCACAGGGAGGTATGATATAGAGCTTTATGAAGAGGTTCAAGTCACAGGGAGGTATGATATAGAGCTTGATGGAGAGGTTCAAGTCACACTACTAAATCCTGCAGCTACTTAGTGCCCCTACCTCGAAGGAGAAGAGCTTGATGGAGAGGCTCAAGTCACAGGGAGGTATGATATAGAGCTTGATGAAGAGGTTCAAGTCACAGTGAGGTATGGTATAGAGCTTGATGGAGAGGTTCAAGTCACAGGGAGGTAGGATATATGGACTCATTTCCATGCTTCACCTGACAAATATTTCTTTACCCTAGTCTAAACATTGCATTCTCCTTATAGATTGACACCACAAGAGAAGTATCTGTAAAAGGCCACCTTTGATAGTATGCCTTTTGATTAATCAATGGTAGCAATAAGAAAACTTAATTTTAAGTTTTAACAAATATAATTGTTCTCCTAGATGCTTTGTGGATATCCACCTCCAGGTTTTTTTTGCTTATTTTATAGCTAATTATCAGGTTATATTCGAGGTGCCAAACAGTTTGTTTTTTTCACAAATAAAGTACATTTTTTTTCAATTCATAATGTGACTTTCAGATGTTTGAAAAAAATAAAACCTCTTGAAGGTGTTGTAACCATTTTACTAATTAGTTTTTTATCCGAACATTCTAATTTTTTGTACATTTATCATTATTTATTCATTCATTCCTCTGCTTTAGCCTTATATCCATCAATCAAGTATAGTTTTTTTGAATAAAAATAAGGTAATTTTATACTAAGATTCACACCTTGAAGAGTACTGTATAGGTCATATTCCCAAAAGTGGGAACAAAGCCAGTGTCGTGTTCTGAGATAACTGGACAAAATGCATGTGCGTAAAGTGTCGTCCCAGATTAGCCTGTCCAGTCCGCACAGGCTAATCAGGGACGACACTTTCCGCCTAAATTGGATTTTTGCTAAGAAGAGACTTCATTTACGCGAAAAATGTCATAAAAGCGGAAACTGTCGTCCCTGATAAGCCTCTGCGGACTGCACAGGCTAATCTGGGATGACAATTTACGCACAAGCATTATGCCCAGTTTTCTCAGAAAGCGACACAGCCATATCCCTGCTGTAATGTCGCTCTGTGTGTTTTAAACTTATTTATTTTAGATCAATTGCATAGAAAGCCTTATTGAAACACTTTCAAGTAATTTGCTGGCTAGAAAAAGTACTTGATGTCTTTGGTAAAGATCTTAAGATTGTAACCACAGTGGGGATTGAACCCCTGACCTCCGTGGTCTATAGAGGGACACCATATAAACAACGCCTTTGTGACCTGTTTGAACCTGCTCCATGTGTTGTAGGGGCCCAGCTTCAGGAGTTCTGCCAGTTTGAGACCAAGGAGGGATGTAAGGCAGGCCAGCCCAATGTCACCTGCAAGAAACTGCACTTCAAGAAGATCATACACAAACATACAGACGGTAAGATTATCTGAGGTATTCAGTGATCGTTTATAGTCTCTAGTTTTACAATGCAACTATGATTTTTGTCTTACAAATTTACACAATTAATAACCAACATCCATTGACATGTGCAATCAATACAAATATGTACTTGATTTATTTAAAATTTGTTTGTGTGTTTTTTGTTTTTTTAGGAAATACATGTTCTTACATTGCACATGCACACATTTTAGTATTTTCTCTGTTTGCTTGTATTCAAGACTAAGTTAAGTATCCATTGCCTTTTAATCCTTTACCACTTAGATACACATTTTGACATGTGTGTAGTCGTTAGAAAATCTAATTAAATTGAAGGCCTTTCTTACTAGATTCTTGTTTTAAAGGCTTCATTTTAACCCAATATACTGATGAGCAGCAAACAGCATAAAACCTGAACAGCCTGCGAGTTACTTGCTGGCTGTTCTGGTTTTATGCTGGTTTCAAAAGCCGTTTTCACTTTACTTCTGAGGGGGAAAGGGTTTAATGTGTTCCTGTAAGAAACCTGTCTGGACTGTTTCAGAGTCTCTGGGTGACTGCTCCTTCTTGAACACATGTTTTCACATGGATACCTGCAAGGTAAGTGGGCTGCAGAAATGTCTAGTTTGGAGTAAGTGTAAAATACTGATACTTCCCGCTTAAACTGGATTTTCGTTAAGAAGATGCTTCTTTTAAACGAAAAATTCCATAAAAGCAGAAAGTCTTGTCCCTGATTATCCTTTGCTGACTGCTCAGGCTATTCTGGAATGACACTTTACGCACATGCATTAAGCCCATTTTTATTTTTTTTGACCCAGGCTCAAATTATCATTGTGAACATTCTAACGCATTATATCTGGTGTGCTTGTTTTGCAGTACGTCCACTACCAGGTACAGTAATGTTTCAAGTTACTGCACAACAACTTGTCAATTTATTGTAAATGAATGTCCACTACCAGGTACAGTAATGTTTCAAGTTACTGCACAACAACTAGTCAATTTATTGTAAATGAATGTTTATAATTGAGTTTCACTCTGGGTAAAAGGGGCTTAATAAATGTACGTTAAGTGGATTTTCGCTAAGAATAGAGTTTTAAAAAAGAATAATACCATAAAAGCGGAAAGTGTCGTCCCTGATTAGCCTGTGCTGACTGCTAAGGCTTATCTGGGATGACACTTTACGCTCATGCATTAACCNTCGATTTTTTTTTTAAAGAATACTATCAGAATAGCAAACAGTTTGGATCCTGATGAGACGCCACGTTTTGTGGCGTCTCATCTGGATCCAAACTGTTTGCAAAGGCCTTCAAAAACCGGTTCCAGCGCTCAAAGGGTTAACCTTCTAACACAGTATATCTGGTGTGCTTGTTATCTCTTCCCAAAGGCAGAGGGACATAGAATTGGCCTTGACCGTCTGTCAGTCCGTCCATCACAAACTTTTCAGGGAGGCGGTGGATATCAATTTAAAGAATTTGCTTGTTTTACAGTACGTCCACTACCAGGTGGACTATCCTGAGGTCAAGGTCGCGAGAAGGGAGGTCATCCCTACAAAGATGTTGGACACCGGAGAGCAAGTGAACATGTTCCCGCCACAGGTTGGTGGGTTGTGATTCATGTATAGGTCAATCAGAATAAATTATAATACGGTATGTTTGCTGAGAAAACATTTGTCCATATTTCTGAAGCAATTAAATTGAAAATCTTCATATGCCATAATATTTAAGTGTTGATAAGCAAGGGGCTTATTTCATTTCCTGTGATCCGCACATTCCTGAGCTATATGCCCTTGTACATAGCGGACAAGCATTTGGTGGTATTACTCATGTTTTTGAAAAATCTTTAGTTTTTGCATGTACATGAAGAGAAATATGTGTTGAAACTGTCTTTTATGTGGTGGGTTCAAACAAGTTTAAATAATGCATACAGTTTTTATGCCCCCGAAGTTGGGCGTATAGTGATCGTACTGTCTGTCTGTCTGTCTGAAATTCCGTCACACTTTGCGTTTAGGTTTCGAAAAATGTGGAAAAACACTGCGTTTAGGTTTAGAAAAATGTGGAAAAAGGGGGCATATGTCATCTTATGGTGACAAGCCTTGTTTTAATAAGTTTTATGGGTACAAATGATTTAAATGGTAAAAGGTAAAAGTCTTTGTAATGTTGTAAATAACATGATTTATCATCTTCCATGAATGATATACAGTTTTAAAAGATCCAATTCAATGCAGCAAGCAGCTTCAGAACATGTTGCTGAACAAAGCCTGGCTCTGAGAAAAGGGACTTAATGCATGTGCTTAAAATGTAGACTCGAATTAGCCTGTGCATTTTGCACAGGCTAATAAGGGACGACACTTTCCACCCAGACTGGATTTTCATTAAGAAAAGACTTCCTTTTAACGATAAATTCCATTTAAGTGGAAAGTATTGTCCCTGATTAGCCTGTGCTGACTGCACAGGCTTATCGGGGACAACACTTCATATGCACATGCATTAAGCCTTGTTTTCCCAGAATGTGACAGGGATGACACTTTCTGCTTTCATGGCATTTTTCGTTGAAAAGAAGTCTCTTCTTAGCGAAAATCCAGTTAGGCGGAAAGTGTCGTCCCTGATAAGACTATGCAGATGCATTAAGCCGTGTTTTCCCTCATCGCGACTCTTTTCTCCCTCCCAGTGGATCCAGTGTGATGTCCGGTACCTGGACATGGCTGTGCTTGGCAGGTGCGCGGTAATCATGGCCGACCCGCCGTGGGACATCCACATGGAGCTCCCGTACGGGACCATGAGTGACGATGAGATGAGGAAGATGCCCGTCCCTAAGATGCAGGACGACGGGTACATGTTCCTCTGGGTCACTGGCAGGTAGACATGGGTTTGAGCCGCCTCACTCTGTGAAAAGGGGGGTTTAATGCATCTACGTAAAGTGTCCTCACAGGCTTATCAGGGACGACCCTTTCTGCTTTTATTGTGTGTTTTTTGTTTGAAGGAAGAATGTTGTTGATGAAAATCCAGTTGAGGCGGAAAGTGTCCACACTTTACACACATGCATTAAACCCCTTTTTCATGTGCAGGTATACATGGATTTATTTTACCCCCCTCTTTTTACCTTGAAATCTGATGTGTGTATTTACCGAAGTAGTTTAATGTAAAGATAAATTGATGGCGAGGGATAAATTTTATGTTGTCAATGTTTTGGGCTTAAAAGATGCAGGATGACCTATTTACAAGTGGATCAAATGTATAGGTTACACTCAGAAGGCAAATATAAGAATGAAATCTAACAAAGCCTGTTGAACATTTCCAGAGTTTGACTAGAAATGAATTCAGTGACTACCGGTAAGTAAGTTTTGGGTGATAGGTATTATGAGATGCATGTGACACATTAAAAAACCGATCCCATACTACTGTCACTTTCAAAGGTCAAAGTCGTTTACATCATACATTTCAAGCATGTCGGCTTCATACAAAATGTAAAAAAAGGTCACAATCATCGTTGTGAAACCTAGTATTTACATCCTTGTGAAACCTAGTATTTACATCCTTGTGAAACCTAGTATTTACATCCTTGAATTATTGTGAAACCTAGTATTTACATCCTTGAATTATTCATTATTCAAAGCAAGTGATTATTATGCAAATGCTGCAAAACATTTTGTTGGAAATCATGAATGATCGTGAGTGAGGTATATACCAACTATATCCCTTTGCATGCTGGGAAATTTGTCTTCTGCTAAAATGTTGTCTGCTAAATTTCTAAAATAAGCATTTTCTTTGATTTTTTTTTCAAAGAATACTATCAGAATAGCAAACAGTTTGGATCCTGATGAGACGCCACGTTCTGTGGCGTCTCATCTGGATCCAAACTGTTTGCAAAGGCCTTCAAAATTCGGTTCCCGCACTGAAAGAGATATCATAATTGTCATTTGCCATTTTATGATCAATTGTATGAGTGGTTCATATTAGAGACAATGCATCAGCTATGGACAAGTGTTTATATTTTCTATTTATTTTGTATTTAGGGCTATGGAGTTGGGGAGAGAATGCCTAGAACAGTGGGGGTGAGTATGTTACTGTATTGTTATAAAAAGTACTTGTTAAGGTTACTTTAAGTTACCTGGCATATCAATTATGTTCACAGTGCATTGTTACTTTTAACTGCAGGGCTGCCTCAGGTTAACTATAATATTATCAGTTTGATTTTATCCAGTGAAGGTCTTTAATTGTGTCACAGTTCAGACATAATATTAGTAAGTTATGCAAATAAGCTGCCATACGTGTGGACCCTTTTTAGTATTGGCCAATTGATAAAGTCTGTTAGACCCACAACTAAAATAACCTCTATCCCAATAGTCTTAACATAAGTAACAATATTTAAATTAGCATAATGTTGAGTTTTTATTACATCCCCAACCCCTTCCCTATTTGTTCTGTTCCTTAGTTGCCATTGAACTGGGCTGACAGTTTGCTACAAAGTCTGGTTTTCATTACTGTTTCATGTTAAAATCAAATCATGTATCTTAAGAATATTCTTCGTCATATAGCCTGTATGTGTATTTATTGTATGTGTGTCATTGATAGTTTCTGTTGACATTCTGACAGTTACAAGCGTATTGATGAGATCATATGGGTGAAGACCAATCAGCTACAGCGTATCATCCGTACTGGGCGCACTGGGCACTGGTTCAACCACGGCAAGGAGCATTGTCTGGTAGGATACACTTCTAGAATGTTTGCAGGTTACATACCATCTTGTTGTTATAGTAGGTTACAGGTCTGGGATGTTGAGTTACGTACAAAGAATGTCTGAGAGATTGTACTCTTTGAATGACTCACTGGTATTTTTTAACCAAAAATGTTTGTTAGGTTGCATCTATATTGTCTGCTAGGGAATACGTACAATTCTTGAAAGTTTGCATCTATAATATCAGGTATGAAACATACATGGAATTTATTTTATGTTTCATTTATCCATCTAATAGGGTAACATCTAGAATACCTAGTATGTAATATCTTAATGGTCCGGTAGGTTACATGACTAGAATGTCTGGTAGGTTACATGACTAAAATGTCTGGTAGGTTTTGCACATGTAACCTACCAGACATTTTAGTCATGTAACCTACCAGACATTCTAGGCATGTCTCAATGTTTGGTAGGTTTCAACAAGACTATCTGGAAGGTTACGTGCTCAGAATTTCTGGAAGTAACATTCTAAGAATGCACCTAGAATATTTGGTAGGTAACATCTAGAATGTCGCGTATGTAACACATAGAATGTTGGGTATGTAATAGCTCAAATGTTGTGTATGCAACAGCTAAGATAACCCGCTTTGTAACAGCTAAAATGTCCAGTATGTAACAGCTAAAATGTCCGGTATGTAACTGCTAAAATGTCCGGTATGTAATAGCTAAAATGTCCAGTATGTAACTGCTAAAATGTCCAGTATGTAACAGCTAAAATGTCCAGTATGTAACTGCTAAAAGGTCCGGTATGTAATAGCTAAAATGTCTGGTAGGTGACAGCTTAAATGTTGGGTATGTTAATGTAACAGCTTAGATGTCTGGTATGTAACAGCTAAAATGTCTAGTAGGTAACAGCTAAAATGTCTGGTAGGTAACAGCTAGAATGTCGGGTATGTAACAGCTAAGATGTCTGGTAAGTAACAGCTAAAATGTCCGGTATGTAATAGCTGAAATGTCCGGTATGGAACAGCTAAAATGTCTGGTAGGTAACAGCTATAATGTCTGGTAGGTAACAGCTAAAATGTCTGGTAGGTAACAGCTAGAATGTTGGGTATGTAACAACTAAGATTTCTGGTAGGTAATAGCTAAAATGTCGGGTATGTAATAGCTGAAATGTCCGGTATGTAACAGCTAAATTGTCCGGTAGGTTACAGCTAAAATGTTGGGTATGAAACAGCTAAAATGTCTGGTATGTAACAGCTAAAATGTCTGGTAGGTAAAAGCTAACATGTCTGGTAGGTAACAACTAGAATGTTTGGTAGGTTGCACCTACAATATCTGGTATGTAACATTACAAGCATATAGTAGGTTACATGTAGAATGGTGGTATTTAACTCATAGATTGTCTGATAGGTTTCATATAGAATGTCTGGTAGATAACATCTAGAAGGTCACAACCAAATGTCTAATACTAGTAGATTGCACCTTTGTTAACTAATAGGTTACCAACATAGAAGTTATTGTAGCTACCACACTTTGAAATGTGTCACAGTGTGGTTTGTTAGGTTCTACAATTTCCATTTAGTTACATTACAATAATGTCATAAAGGGACTGTCAACCACGAATGACAAAAAAATAAAAGTTGCAATTATTAGTTTATATTGAATGAAATATCACGACTGGTATATTACATTACTTGAAAAAAGTTGTTAAGTTTTCATATTTTCAGTATATTCGGTAATAAATTTTACTGGGTATGTCTACGAGGTAACTACAAGTTAACTTTAAATAACGCAAGTAGATTGATCATTCTCGTCACGTGGTAAACCCAGGAATGCAAATTGTGCATGCGTAGTGCATTGTATATATATTTTATATAAAATGATCAATCTACTTGCGTTATTAATAGTGTGTATATCGTTATGTCACCTATTTTGGTGATGTACTTTCGATTTCACACAGCAAAATTTTATTACCGAATATACTGAAAATATGAACTTTTTTCAAGTAATGTAATACAACAAATGTAAACCAGTAGTGATATTTGAATCGATATAAACTAATAATTGTAAAAAAAATACAGTATTTCAGAACTCTTTTTTCGTCATTCGTGGTTGACAGTCACTTTAAAGGTTACATAGCTGTAATAATTCCTGTGTTACATTAATGGTAGTTTATAAAGGATGGTTGGATTGGTTACATTTACATTGTAGAGTGTTTTGGTCCTCCATTCAATGTGGTCTTAATCAGTTGAAATTTACAGTTTCATGCTTTTTTGTAGGTTGGTGTTAAAGGAAATCCAAAAGGAGTCAATAAAGGACTGGATTGTGATGTCATAGTGGCTGAGGTAATATTGATGTGACACGTCATGTTTGGGTCAGCTATAGTGGTGATAATTATTAAAGCATAGACCTGCTGTTGTTATTTTGTAATTAAATATGTAAATATCAACCACATGTTTACTCCTGCTAACTACATGTACTAAGTATATGTACCATTTAACTTAACAATTAATCAAAATACTTGCTCAAATGTGGCGTGTTCTGAGAAAACTGGGCAAAATGCTTGTACGTAAAGTGTCATCGCAGATTAACCTGTGCACAGGCTAATCCGGGACGACACTTTCTGCCTAAACTAGATTTT
Source organism: Dreissena rostriformis (assembly GCA_007657795.1). NCBI lineage: Eukaryota > Metazoa > Mollusca > Bivalvia > Myida > Dreissenidae > Dreissena > Dreissena rostriformis. The sequence goes on along the minus strand of VMBQ01007474.1, from coordinate 4,337 downwards.
CGCTTAGAAGAGACATCATTTAAACCAAAAATTCCATAAAAGCGGAAATTGTCGTCCCTGATTAGCCTGTGCGGACTGCACAGGCTTATCTGGGATGACAATTTACGCACAAGCATTTTGCCCAGTTTTCTCAGAACACGACACAAATACTTCTGTTGTAAATAACCTTGTCGTTAACAAGCATGGTTAAAAATTTGGGAGTTAATATTGAAGCAAACTTCATTCCTGTTGACAATACTAGAAAGACAACATTATGAAGACACAAACTTAAATATTGTTAACCCTTTGCATGCTGGGAAATTTGTCATCTGCTAAAATGTTGTCTGCTGAATTTCTAAAATTAGCATTTTCTTCGATTTTTTTTTCTAAGACCACTATCAGAATAGCAAACAGTTTGGATCCTGATGAGACGCCACGTTTTGTGGCGTCTCATCTGGATCGAAACTGTTTGCAAAGGCCTTCAAAATCCGGTTCCAGCGCTCAAAGGGTTAAATAAGTTTTTTTTAGTTTTGACCTTCACCCTATTTATATGAGCCTCGCTCTGTGAAAAGGGGAATAATGCATGTGCGTATATTGTCATGCCAGATTAGCCTTTGCAGTCCGCACAACACTTTGACATGACACTTTCTGCTTTTATTGTATTGTTCGGTGGAAGGAAGCCTCTTCTTGATGAAAATCCAGTTTAGACGGAAAATGTTGTCCCTGATAAGCCTGTGCTTATCTGGTATGACACCTTAGGCACATGCATTTAACCCCATTTTCTTAGATCCCGATTCAGTAATGTTTATACGGTAGGTGCGTGCTACTAGTCACAAGCCTGATGAGATATATGGTATCATAGAGCGCCTCTCCCCTGGCACGAGAAAGGTGGAACTGTTTGGACGACCACACAATGTGCAGCCCAACTGGTAAGGCACATGGAAATTGTGACATCTTATTATATAGAATAACTTGGTTTAACCCTTTGCATGCTGGGAAATTTGTCGTCTGCTAAAATGTCGTCTTCTGAATTTCTAAAATTAGCATTTTCTTCGATTATTTTTCAAAGAATACTATCAGAATAGCAAACAGTTTGGATCCTGATGAGACGCCACGTTCTGTGGCGTCTCATCTGGATCCAAACTGTTTGCAAAGGCCTTCAAAATCCGGTTCCAGCGCTCAAAGGGTTAAACAGTATTTATTATGATACTTTCAGCATGACATGTGAATAACTTAAAAGTCAGATCAGCAGTGTTGAAATTTAGAATGCATAGCAAACCTTAAGTGAACTACAGTTTTTAATTATTTAAATCCATAATAACAAGAGCTTTTTTCAATTGCGCAAATAACCTTTGTAAAGTTTTAAGCGAAAATATTGTCCAGGCAAATCTTTTAAATTATAAGTGATTTTAACTTGAAATTTAATAAATAGAAAACTCTGCTAGAGGGGAAGTGCAGTGCCAAAGAACGATAAGTCTGTTTCCATATTTATAGAGTTATTGCCCATTGTTGATAACCAAACAGGCAGGATAGTGACAGTTCTGATGGCCCTTACCCACACTAAATCACCACGCTATAAAAATGTCCGGATTCACCATGGCTTGACAAATATGTGCTTAACCATACATGTGTCCTGTGATAATTTGTTGTCTGCAGGATCACCCTTGGCAACCAGCTTGAAGGTGTGCGATTGGTTGATCCAGAAATCGTGACCAGATTTAAGGAAAAATACCCGGATGGAAACTGTATGGGGCCTTCAAATAATGGTGGGAGGTAGGGGACAGAACTGTGGTAACCTGTGGACCACATCGGATGACCTTGTAATCACATGCTTGTGAAGGTCAAGGTCAAATGGTTTAGATTTTGACACAGAAGTGCTTGGGCTAGCACTGGTTTGGCCGTGCGCAGTCGGTGATTATTTATGGTTAATGTTATCGAAATGTTTTTACAGAAGCTCATGTCTGTGTGTGCAACATTCTGAATAGAATGAAGTTTGATTTCCATGTTTGTTGAACAAATCTATTGTACTTTTCTAAACTATGTTAATATGCATTGAGCGTTAAATAAAATTATTATCTGGTGTTTGTAGAATGCATTGAAACCATCATTAAATTTTATTTACTTAAAATGTTCAACTTTATATTGTGACGGTGGTATAACAGACTACGTTCAGAAGATAATGTAATAAGCTTCTGTATGATTCTAATTAAATATTATTGAAACATCAAAATGGTTTTGCTTGTTGGGTGGTTTTATAATGCACCCGGATCATGATTCAGGAGGCATACAGTGATAGTGTTATCAGTCTGTCCTCTTTTCCATTGTTTCATCTTTCTGTCCAATATGGTTCCATCTTTCAGTCAAATATTTTTCCATCTTTCTGTCCAATATTCTTCCATCTTTCCGTCCAATATTCGTCTATCTTTCTGTCAAATATTCTTCCATCTTTCTGTCGTGGTAGGTGCTGTAGAAGTTATTGTTTCATTTATCACCGATAGCTGCAACTCTTTGATACGTTCACAGTAGTCTCTTATTAAGTTTCATATACATCCTTATTCCAAATCACCCAACCGCTATTTAACCTTCACCTTTGTTTTGACTTAGAAAATTACAGATTGTCTATTTCTTGGTTTCCTATATGTTTTCATGTTACCTAGTAGCACCGCCGCTTGATGCAACCCTTGTATACTGACACGGTTGCTGTTTCTCCCCATCCCTAAGCCACCTATATTATCCATTATTGCAGTTGCTGTTTCTCCCCATCCCTAAGCCACCTATATTATCCATTATTGACATTCAAGACATGAACCGGCCCTCATTTGGAATTGTAATAATTTCAAATGTCTTAAAAATTGGGAACCGGGGGTATTCAACACCAAATGGGGATATGTGTATTTCTCAAACACCGATGCTTGTTTTAGAACCAGTCCGTGAACCAGTCCTTTGAATAAAGAAGTTTTTTACAACGCCAGAAAGAGGAGAATTTCTTGTAAATGTCCGCTAGTGTTTGTTTTATTAAACACAGTGACCAATCGCCGAAACCGTACATGATACATACAGCTCAACGCTAAGCATAAAAATGATTTTAGCTGGATTAAATTTAAAAAAACTTCGGGGGTTTGAACCGGTTAAGAGGCCGGCCTAAACATAAATTTCGCCCTGTATTAATAGTTAACCATACACATTGTAAAGAAACATTAAACAGCAATAGAAGAGAATGCTAATTTGTATTCAATGTTTACCGGCGCAACAGAGTTTCAACTTTTTCTTGCGGGGCAACATAATTTTAACTTTTTTAGGTGGGGCAACATAGTTTGATGTTTTTTAATCAACACATCGAATCGTGCAATTTTTAAAATAANTTTGCTTTCGCAGGAACTGGAATCGCTACTCTCGGGTCACTTTGGAAGGACGCCCGCAAACTCCCAAGAAATACATGAAGAAACATCCGATAACAGGGATGAACAGTCTGACTTTTCTTTAGAAGAGGAGTGTGAAGTTGTTATTGGGGGTCGGTTAATGTCGAAGTCGCCTGAAGATGCATATCGAAGCAGACTATAAACCGCAACTTTTTAACTTTAACGTTTTATTGCTTATGAAATACTGCGTCAATTCGTATTTTATATAAACATGTGCAATGTGAATAAACTTATTACAAATTGCTTATAATCTTTGATCGGATTTGTGATAGTGGCCTTGAATATTGAACCATTAAAGCTGCATATTAGTTCAAAATTGTCTGAGAATTCTGTTATTAAGTCGAAAGGATCCTAAAAGGGACACTACACAGCAAAATCAGAAGAAATATTCGGAAATAAAGATGTATCGTGCGGTCTTATATAGTCGATGATATATATCAACGTGCATTTTCAAGTAATATGCCATTGAACACAAAATGAAAGAAAGTAACACATATTTATCACTTTGTCTATTATTGTATAATTATGTTTTATTACGTATTGATTTTAAAATATAAACTTATGTATAGGTATTGCAACTATTGTGCGATGCCCGTAAGTTTTTTTGCGATTGCGGGGAACAAATTCCACTTCAAATAGAAATAGGCCGAGTGTCAAATTGTTGATACCGAATGCAGACTTAAAGAACAAAAACAAAACATGGTATTATCATAGTTTCAAACATGTAGCTACTAATGGCATGATGCTGACTGTCAAAGTATACTGGTTTCTGTATCATCCTTGTTATGAATACATACAGGTTTAGTCCTGTCATAGGCGACTATACGTACACACCATCAACATTTTATAAAATGTGACCCCCGCTCTGTGAAAAGGGGGTTTAATGCATGTGCGTAAAATGCCACCCCATAATAGCCTGTGTAGTCCGCACATGCTAAT
>VMBQ01007473.1:0-32188 GCA_007657795.1 Dreissena rostriformis | reverse complement strand
ATAACTTTTATTCGGGCTAGTTAAAATTGATTCGGGCTAGTTAAATTTCCAAGCTGGTAGCCCGATCGGGCTAGTGCCTCAAAAAAATAATGCCAAGACTGCTTATGTGTATATATGACAAGATGTAAAAATAAATTATATTATTATATCATTTTTCTGTACTATTATTTTGCCGCAGTACACTTCTGATTTTTTGCAAAAATGACCAATGAAAGTACGACAATGAAAAAAAATCATATGATCACAAAAACTATAAAATTAACAGTTTATAATGCTGTCATTTAACCATATTTCAGATTAAAAAAGGTTTCAGTGAAAATAAATAAACATTACCTATAACAAGAGCACCACATAGCGGGTGCCAACGCTTGGCTGTGGGTGCTTGGATTTTAATTTTTTTACCTTTGACCTTGAAGGATGACCTTGACCTTTCACCACTCAAAATGTGAAGCTCCATGAGATGCACATGCATTCCAAATATTAAGTTGCTATCTTTAATATTGCAAAAGTAATGGCCAATGTTAAAGTTTTCGGACGACGATGACGAAGACGCGGAAGGACGCGAGGGCTATGACAATACCTTGGGTTTTCTTCAAAAACAGCAAAGCTAATAAAATGATGTACTGAACAAAAGCATTCACTATAGCCAATAAAGGATCACTGTTTACAGCATTTTATCCCACTTTGACAGCAAATTCGGTTGATTTAAGCACTGTTAATTAAATTTCTGCTATAATACATGGCACAAAATGAAGTCATTTTTTCGGCGAAATGACGTCATAAATCCAGCGAAATTATACAGTTAAAACTTATTTTGTTTAAATAAAAAGGTTTACTGAATAAAAAGTGGGATAAATAGAATAATAGGTTAGTGTTTGTAATAGATCAGGTTTATCATGCTTGGCACGAAAACGAAAAAGCACTCGCCAAGGCACTTGCTTTTTGTTTTTAAGCCTTGCATGATAAACCTGATCTATAATCAACACTCACTTACAGTGACTAACCTATTATTCTCTATATCTCCCCTGTCAGATCAACAGTTGGAGCAACTTTTCACACATTTGTAAAATTGTACATTTATCCAAGGGACACACTATGCAACAATTGTTTTTGATTTGTCATTTTATTATACTTTTTCATGAAAAACACGATAGTGACCCCCTTATGGGTGTGATCTCCTATTGGCGAGTTGACTGTACCGGTAACAACAAAAACAACGACATTTAAAATGTCAAAGATAACATTCGCAAAGTTCATGGACGAAAGATCAATCTAATGATGTGATTAAATGATAACCTGTTTTCTCGTAAAATATTATTTCATTAATAAATAATTTAAATGGGTTCAATTCAATTTTAAACTTTCGGAACATCCGAACTTCATGAATTTCGAAAAATAACACGACTATTCAATAAGATAGTTTTCAATAAAAACATGTACCTTAGCACCGATTTGGTTGCCGCATTGGCCAGCTTGCATGTGCACAATTTCGCGCATTGTGTTAATCAATTCTTCTGTAATTTACTAATTTATTTAACTCGTTATTTTCCCTTTCCACACGTCTACGCTCTAACCGCTTTCTGTTGCTGATGACGTCAATAAACAAGCGGGTATGGATGCTGATTGGTTAGTTAACATTTAATGTGTCCAATGAAATGAGTATTTACAATATTTCAAAATCTTACAGATTCGCGCACTTTTTAAAGCTACTTGTACATTGGTGCTAAAACGATAAAACCTAGTTTTCCAATGAAAGCGACTGTTACACTGAATCTATGAGAACTTAAAGCAATTTACTCTTAACCCGTAGTAAGACTTAAATACGTTTTGAATTAATTTATTTACGGCATGGAAAGCAAAATGTTGACGATCTTTTTTTTTACAGTTCGATTAATAAAAGTGATACATGGTTGACACTCCATTGATTTATACACAACACTCAAGAAGCCGATTCTTGTCACACTGGCCCCAAAAAGGCCCCAAAGCGTACCAAAAAGACCAAAAAATGATAAAAAAAGTCTTAATGCAATTATTGTTATTTTAGGTCCGGGATTTTAGGTTTCATATTGTGTTTACAAAGAAATACACATAAATCAAAATGGAATAAATTAAGACATAAAGCCGGTATGAAGTTTTTTTTCTTTATTTGTTGTTTATGTCTAAATATACATTTACGATATAAAAAGTCATCTTATACAGCATTGTGGTTATGTGCACATTTTCAAGTCAATCGTATGTATATGGCTTTCGACAAAAGCTGTATACTTTCTTACGAACAACTGTATGGTTTCCAGTAATAACAGCAGAAAATAGCTCTGCTGTAAATAGTTTTTATAAGTGATCAAATTACCTAAATAGTATTTATTGTTTTCAAAGATTTAAACACATAAAAGGTTCCCGTATAATTATATGACTGGAATGCGGACGTTCATTCGGTACAATTCGGTCATTTTAGTAAAATGAGTGGAATTTTACGTGTACATTTCAAATTTTTCTTTTAAATATTTATGGTGCGAATGTAAGGTCCCAACAGTTCATTTGTTTAATAAAGTTAATGTAAAATGTGTTTAGTGTACATCGTTTTGAAAAATATTCATTCTACGAATAATTAAACAGTTTATCCTTTCAACGCTGTTTTGTTTTGGGCATTATCCTACTTAAATACTCTTCACGATCCGTCCGTTGTGTATATTTAATTGTTTCTATCGATGCGATATTATCACTTAAATTATATCAAATAACACAAAATGAATGTTATTTATATGTTTTGCAATAAATATGCAATTAAATTTTGTTCTTTTCAATAGTCTCAATTGTTTACACTTGGTGATATTATTGTCTTGTTTCTTACTCATTTTGATTATATATTCGCACGTGATGTATGATTTTTTTTTTATATATATTTATGTAAATTAATTTTGAATTTTGAAAGAAATTGTGTATTGATGCATTTGCATGCATGGGAAATGCTAATTTAAACGATTTGGAAAGACTGTACGTTATGTTATCCTAAACACTGACAAAATTATAAAATGTACATATGTGGGAAAGAATGATTACATAATTGCTTTACAAAAACAAAACTTCAAGCACCATTATCGAACCCAAAACACGTACACAATTTGCATGACCTGCATTTTTCGAAAATGGGTCGTATGCCATAAGCGGCCAGCGCAGCCCCAGACCAGCCTGCTAAAATGTTCAGTCTGAACAACAACTTCATTGGCCGCTATAAAGTCACGCAATGTTTCGTGGCCTTATTAGCGGATATGGTAGTTTCTGGTTAGAATGCGCACATGTGCAGGCCGGTCTGGAGCTCCGCTGGTCGCATATGTCGTAATATCCATGTTGCATGATGCAGGTTGGACTTGCCGCAATGTATGATCTATTAATTTTTTTATATTTAAAAAACTAGTCTAAAGACCCCTACTGTTTGTCTTAAGTGTTCAATATTATATTCCATATCGATGTTAATACATTTATGGTGCACTTAAGAACAATATAAATTCAATAAACATTAACGATGGTTTCGATATGTTTAAATAGTTCTGATTTAAACATGTATCGTGCATTTAAGCCTGCTTTCAAGTATGAATGTTTATTTTCTCCCTTAAAACCAAACATTAATGTTTATAAGCTAAGAACTTCGGCTCTGCGGCTGAGACCTCAAACTTGGAATTGATTGAGTACTTCTCAAATAATAGAATAACCTGCATTTCAATCAAATTGGCTTAGAAAACACTACACTGATATTTATCAACAAGTATTTTAAATGTTGCCTTGAATTTTTTTATGTTAAGAACGAAATCAGATAATATTGTTTATTACGTTCGTGCTGATGCTAAAACTGTTAAAAACGTCATTTATATATAAGTGCCTACATCGAATTACACAAATAACTATATAAAAGTTATCCCCAATTTATTTCATTTATTCTTATACTACTTCACAATAATTTTGAAATATTTATATTTGCAATAAATATCGTACACAGTTGCTAAATTTGTGGTTTTAAACGACAAGCTTGTATTCTTAAACCATTATTGTGGTTTATTTAAATCAAATCCATGGTGTTTCTACAGTCCTCAAACAAAAAAGCTAAATACTTAACAATTCTACTTATGTCAACAATACTACCACACAAGCTATGGAAAAATCAGTAAACCTTGGTAATTTGTTGAAAGCAAAGACAATATACCAAATAACGAGCTTCATTCTAAATATAAATGTTCACCGAACGCTATTAGGCGAAGCAAAATTCATTTGTTTCTCAAACATTTCCACACAAATTCGGATAGGTTGGTCGGCTTAACTTCTGATTTCTTTCTGTACGATTCCACTAAATAAATACAATTATTCAATAACATGAAGAAATATTCCCAGTCTCCATTAAATATTTTTTTTGTTAGGTTTGCAAATTAAAATTAATTTATTTAATATAATAGATTGAAGCAAACATTTTCATTAATATTATAGGTAACACGGTAAACAGGGTCGGTTTGTGGAAAGAACATCAAAACATTATGGACTCCTTATCAATCAAAACTGGTTGAAGGAATTTTATAAAACTGAACCTCTGTTTACAAAGTCAACCATTTGTGAAATACAATTTATACGATCCTATTCACCCATCACAATTCGTAAAAGAAACAAAAGAAACATCAAATTCCATCGCAAATTTATTGTGTTGTATTTGATACAATTTCCTAAATTTTATAACCTAATTGTAATAACTTAACCTGTATCTTAGGTATTCAAAAAATAGGGGATCAGATTTCATTACAATACTCTTTTTTTTTGCTTGTTAATATGATTGAATTAATCATAATTAATTTTTATTTTATAACAATTAGTATGTCAATATTTCTGTGTCCAGAAGATGCATACTGTACACATGGTCATCATTATTTGTCATGTCTGATATTGTCTTATATGTCATTCTGTTAACTGCTTAAACTTGCCTGAAAAAAAGGCATCCCATGAGTACATGGAAAGGATCGTTTCAAAGGGTATACACACAAATAATGAACCGCATAATAAAACAATGTCTAAACAAAAACATATCTTAACTTATAATTCCCATAGCATATAAACAAGTCATTGAAGGCAAACGTTATTGTACAAAATACTGTATTACAAAATAAACTGTGTATTGCAGATACCAGTTAATAGAACAAGTTTTTTCGAGCTTACTGAAATACATCGCCAAGATGAAATTTGTTTTAATAGCAGAGACTGGGCAATGCGTTTGTATTGTTATTTTACAGAATTAAACAATTTGAAATAAATGTTCGAAAGCATATGGCATTGTGTTTACAACATTACAATATTTTGATTTATAAATTATTTACATATTTACCTCACACATTTCCTTGTTACATTCCGTCATAAATTCTCGTTGTCAACTCGCAGTATGTAAAACATAACAACATACTTCCAACTTAATCACAACGAAAGCACTTCATCGCTGCACAATCGTCTACCACAGAAACAGATTTGGTAACCAATTCATAACGCTTTGATGTCTACCGCAGAAACAGATTTGGTGACCCTTTCGGAATGCTTCGATGCGTATTCCGATTACCGATTTTTCTCAGAATCTTTTCTCTGGAAATGCGCCGACAGATACAACGGTTATTCATATATCTACAGTGTACTTCTCACTTTGATTTGTAATTTACGGTTGTATCAGATATTTGCAAATAATGACAATTTATTGCGTCAAATGTGCTAATCTCTGTAGAATTGATCGGAATCCCCGTTTATCTCTTCGTGAATGAATCAATTTGTGGTAAAAATTGTCAATAATTACCACATTATTACTAAATAAATGAAACACGCAACACGCGCAACTTAGAATGACGTCATGGAGGAGCAGAGAGACTGAACGCAAAGAAATACACCCCGTGTTTTATGACAGCATGTTTGAAAGTACTGTTTAATTTACCAAAGATATGAACATCCCCTATTTAAACTCTCCATGGATTACAGAACATAAATAAATTTTATATTCAATTAGAGAAGAAAGTTATTCTTGGCAATGAGGATTTCGCCCCTGCCCATAGGTATAGTCAAGTTTTATGAAAAATATTTTCTTCGGTTGTGTTCTGCTTTTGGAAATATAGGTTTATTATATTGAAATGCCATAACAAAATAATTATACATACAACAACAGTTTCTTAGCTATGTCCTTATTGCTTTTAAACTGACTGTCCCTGGTCTACAATACTTTTTCATGAGTATTTAACGGCTTGGAAAAGACATTGCTCACCAATTACACTGTTTACGTTGTTTACTTTTCGAACAATATCTACCCTGAGAACAAGCCCTATTATATGAGCCTCTTTCTGGAAGGATAAGCTTTTGCACTCCGCACAGGCACATGCTTATCAAGGACAACACATTCCGTCTTAACTGGATTTTCGGTTGGAAGACGTGATAAATAAATATAAATAATAATAATAATAAATTTTATTTTGAGTCGGCAAGACATATAACAAGTAACATAAGCTGCAAAGAATTATGATATGATAGAGAAGACATCATTAGATTCTCGTGTATTCATACATTGAAACATAAAAAAACAATCACATATAACTTCCATTTTTCTTGTTCATTAAGAAAGTGCAGTTTGTTTTATCAAGACAAGGCAAGACAAATTATTTCGTAAATAAAGTCCACCGGTCCAAAATACAAATATGCATTCATGTCAAAGTTTGCAATCATGATTTTCTGAATTAAGATATATATAATAATGCAATTTTCTTCAATGTCACACTATTTTTCGTTTTCATCAGATTAAAAAAATTGATTTCTTCTTTGTTTCCACTATACCAAGAAAAAAGATAAATATTACGTTCTCCGTGAAATTTAGAACAATGAAAAAAAACATGCAATTCGTTTTCAATGAAACAAGTATTTTCTACATTTAGACAATATTTACAATATCTTAGATCATGCTCTATACCAAGATGTCGTCCAGTTACAATTAGAAACTTGTGGTTGGAACATCTGNGCATCACGTATAACTGTTATATCCTTGAGATCTATTCATAGAACATTCCTTATTGTTTAATGACGTCTGTGACGTTCATGACGTTGTCGTCACGGGGATTTAGTTGATATACAGAGTCCAAGAGAGTAAGCATTAAAGTATTGAAATAGAACTAGCAGTCTTAGTGTGAGTCTTTTACATTGGCGACGAGAGAAAAAAATTGGAGGACTGGTGCACAGCTGTTATTGCGCGCATAATACGGAATTGAGATATGGCGGACGGCAATAGAAGGCTTGATTTGCAACCGTTTCGGGTGGACTGCAGCGACCACATAGCTACGGGCCAGGCATGGTGTGAATGGCTAGAGGACTTTGAAAGGCAACTCCGATACTTCAAAATCACCGAAGATGATGATAAAACGGACGCTTTACTAATCTACGGCGGGCCAGAGGTAAAAAGGCTAAGTAGAAGTTTAGAGGATCCGGAGAAAAGTACAAAATATGAGAAGCTGTCAAGTAAGTTGTCGGATTATTTTTCGCCTAAAAAGAACAAACATTACTCTAGATATTTATTCTTTAAGATGCGTCCCAATAGCGGGGAAAGCACAATTGAATATGCTGCTAGGCTACGGGAAAAGGCGCTTTCATGCAATTTTGTGGACATAGATGATCGTATACTTGAACATCTCGTACAAACTACTAGCAACTCTGAGTTTATTAGGAAAGTACTACATAAAAAGTGGACTCTCCAAGAAGCACTAAGCGATGCACAAATCAGTGAGAGTACAAGTATCCAGTTAGAGGAGATGAATAACAAAGCACTGGCAATAGATAGAATACGCAGAAAGAAGGAAGAGTACAGCACTTCAATTGAAACATCTAGTAGAAGCGATTATAAGGATAGATATAGCAAATCTAAACGTCAGGTTTGTCCAGATAGACATACAACTGGCAGAAGACAGATGTCCGACAGACGAAAAAATGACTACACAGATAGTGAAACTTCAAGCAGTTCAGAAGAAGAATCCAGAGAATTCATTCATGCAGTCAAGAGTCGGTCCACACTGCATTTGCAAAGACAGAAAATAGCAAAGAGAAATTTTGCACCGTGTGGATATTGTGGACGAAATCAAGTGCATGCAAGAAAAGAGCATTGTATAGCTTATGGGAAAAGGTGCTATTCTTGCAACAAGTGGCACCACATAGCCAAAGTATGTAAATCTGCTGAAAACGATTATAACGAGAATACCATATCACGCAAGAACAAAATGCAAAGAAAAGGAACAAGACACAAAAGAAGCATTAATGACTTTTCATCTTCTGATGAATCGGATCAAAGCTTATCGAGATCGAGTTTAACAACAAGCGTTCAACATATCAGCAAATGTTATGACTTGATCGGAAACGGCTTTACGGTTGATGCCTTTCAAGAAACAGGAGTCTCTTCATAACCATCATAAACATTTATTATACGTTTTATCATTTGTTTATTTGATAATTTATTTGTTTTGTATAATTTGCAAACTTTCATTCTTTTTCAAATGTTGGGAGAAATGTTATATCCTTGAGATCTATTCATAGAACATTCCTTATTGTTTAATGACGTCTGTGACGTTCATGACGTTGTCGTCACGGGGATTTAGTTGATATACAGAGTCCAAGAGAGTAAGCATTAAAGTATTGAAATAGAACTAGCAGTCTTAGTGTGAGTCTTTTACAAAGTACACAGTCATGAATTTACAATATTTCCAAATATTTTATACATTACATTAATAAAAAATATACCTCTACAATTTGTCGGTTCCAGTTTAGAACTGCATTTGTGTAAGGGAACTCCCGTATTAAGAAACGTATTGTAATCAGTTCCAAAAAAACTATATATCTTTTCACTTTATGAATTGCTTATTGCACTAATGGCTTGACAATATGAAATTGGCCATATGATTTGCTTATTGCAAACTGGACTTAGGGGACGTACATTTCAAGACAAAAACTTGATTGTCTGCACACTGTGTAATCGTCTACATGCGAATGCATGATAATTTATATGATATTCCCGGTAAGATATTTTAAATCAGTTGTTTAACGGAAGCGCCGTATCAAACATGTTACTATTGATGCAGAGTACAATGCAACATAGCATCAATGATGGAGAGACTTCTTATTTATCGGTATTTTACCTTGACTATGCTGTTTTCTACATTACCTGCATATGTAACCATTTTCTCGAAAGGTGTCGTATACATGTATGTCGTATATGATTACTTGGTTAATGGTTAAAACCGCTGGGGGCTGACGAGGTCAAAGCGTAGTCCGTTTCTCAACGACGTCGGGTATATGTTTCACTACGAAACATTGTGTTAATACACTACTTAATCAGGCGAGTTTCATCTTTTCTGGTATTTATGGATAAGAGAACGGAACATCCAGTGATGGTACGTACTTATTTTCAATAACAGACTAATTACAAATGCGCGTAGTTGCAATCGTTACATTGATTTTGTGCTAACATCGACATATATTGATTTGAAGTAATGCATAAGGTGGTTATTCTGTTAAAATAGCCAATTACAGTAACGTTACTTTAATGAAACTTCATGTTACTTTGATACACTGTACATTAAACATTTAAAAGTACAAAACAGGTTACGAACATATATTTTAATCATTCAAATGCTTTGTTTGGAAGGAAATTACAATTCGCTTTATGTATAGGTTTTGCACAGAGTATGTATTGGTTGTACTACGAAATACAAATATAATGTATAGATTACTCAACGAAGTTACACAATCTGTACTTCGATGGCATTTGTATTGACACGATGTTTCGTAGTGAAACATATACCCGATTACCAGATTCTGGCCACCAGTAGAACGCCGGGTATATGAAGGTGGACAGTTCTTGGCCACCAAGCTCATTCCAGTCAGAACACTCAGACAAGCAACATCTATGTCGATTTTTCTTTAAATAAATAACTTCCGTAATAATGTAAAGTGGCTTTCAAGTGTTAATTTACTAAATATGAAATATGTATAGAGCTTCAAATAGTAATTTGGTTATATTCAACAAGTCTAGTGAAATTCAAGTGTTTCATTGTTCTACTCACATTCTATATGGACAATTGCTATTGAAACATAGTTTTAAACGTCGTTATGACTATTCTTACGCTACCAAATTGAAGAATAAAACTTGAAGAAAATGTTAACTGTGTTAATTGTGTTGTGAATTCGACGTTGGCGTAGTGCGTAGCGCCTACGGAGCGTAACAATACTGCCCGTAGCAGCATCTCTCTAACATGCCATGCCGGCGGATGGAGGAAAAAAAATCACCACTTCAGACTGACATCACAACCACTGAGAGGATAAAGGCTCGTAGCGTGGACTAACGCAATCATTCAGAAGGGTAATCGGTAATGTTCAGGAAGAATGGCGTACATTCGTAACTCGTATGTGCACAGCCGGTTGCCATTATAGGAACCGCCGCGGCGCCCTTCGTCATGGTACGGTCAGGACGGTTCTGCATATATAAAAGTGTGTCATAGGATGGCTTGTATATACATTTCATTTAAAATAAACAAACAACGCCTTTATCAAATTTAAACCGAGTAAATGTCAATGAGTAATTTAAATAATGTGTATATTTCTATAAAACTACCTATGACAACAGGAGAAATCGCATTTAATAGTTTGATTACATACCAAATAGGTGTGTGTCTGAAAGCGTGTGCTTCACAATAGGTAAAGAGTTATTATATCATTGTCAGATTCCATGCTGTTACGGTGCTTGGTAAGTGTAAACCTGTGTAAACATCGACGTAATACAAATATCAATAAAGAAATCTTCAGGAGGCAGAAACCATATGAGAATCCGAATTGTCTTAATACTCGCTACAAACACGTTGGGAGTTTCACATGTTGGCGCCCAAAAGAAGGCTGAACCGATTCCATCATAGCCTCCATATTGCAATACTTGCATAGAAAGTATTAAGTACAAATAGAGTTTGTTATATTGCGTACACAAAAACTTTGGAAATGGTCGATTATATGTGCCCAATATCGTGTAATCAATTAATTAATCTTTTACTGGCAATTTAAACTTGACCCCAGCTTTATTCTACTATGTGTATATGTTGTTTCGTTTTGTGCCGTACTGTACCGTTTTGGCAATTGGTTCCTTGCCATAAATAAAGGGCCACACAGGTGTGTATGATAGTATTGCAATACTGCTGCAGTTTCTGGAGTTTCACTTCTTTATATCAACTGTACAATATTAAACATACATGTATATTCCAACGGTATAGACTCAGTTTAAAACAAATGTATGTTTATCGAAAACAATTCCTTTAATTTCATATTTGAGTTAATGCCTGTGACTGCATCTTTTTCTTCTTGTTCGCTACTTCGAATTATTATTGAATTATGAGGAAAAAGTGAAACGGTGGGCCTTCTGAAGAGTCTTAACCACCGGTCCGTGCAGCTTCTCATTCAGGCGACAAGTTCCAGCCATACATTTTCTCTGAGTGGTTGGTGGTCCATACATTTCTGGACGGTGTATCCATCCGATTGATTGGCCTTTCCGAGGAGGAACTTTGAAGACGGCACGAGGTGGAATCTCTATTGGATGAATACATTTTTAAAAGGGAAATGTCACATTTTTAAAGTTATAAAAAATAGAGAATGCGCTAATTATTCACAAACATAATTACACAAAAAACACATATATATTTATCAAACAACAGCATGCATTTAACCAACATTGGATTTAATGTGCTTTATAGTATGCATGCATGTGTGCGCTCTTCTTTTAATATTTACAAGTTTAACGCAAGTCGACAACAGCCCATTCAGTTATAACGTTCAGTACCTGTGATATAGAATTAAAGTCCTCAGGTACGCCCCCTTCAAATCAGCTCAGCTCACTGGACGAATGGGAACGACCATTGAGTGAGGGATAAACCGAGTTGAAGAAATGAAAACGCTACACGTAAATATATTTACTTGTATTGCTAGAATTAGTATATGTGAATGTAACAACCGAACGCAGCTTCTTGTAGTATGTACATGCGTTTTCATTTATTGAATGCATTTAATTGATCCAAACAAAACGGGTATTGTAGTATGTTAAATGTATTGAATATAAATGTGGAATCAACTTCGCGCTACACAGATCATAGTATATATTGAACGGGCATGTTGACACAAAATAATGATTGCTACAGTGTGTATATTTGTTTGTGTTTGTGTTAAATTGATACGATGGAACTACACAACTTATTAAAATTTAACTCTTCAAACCGACGTTTACGCTTGTATGTGTTTCTTATAAAGTATCATAATATTACATATAAATTATGTCGTACAATGTTTTTTTCAACAAACACTACGTATTGAACGGCAAAGAATTTAGCTCAAACTGAAATTTTCAAAACTATAGTATTTGTTGTTATCAGTGAACGTACTCTACTCAATGCGATGTTCACATTGAATGCGTACTCTTTATAGATAGTATTATCATCGTTGTTTTATCGCTCACTTAGGAGTTTCTATTGATTACTTGTTTTCAATTTGTTTACACCATCCTCGAGTATGTCACATTGTCATTAGATCTGAACACGTAGTAAGAATCAACAAAGACAATAAGTTTACTATGTATACACAAAACATTTTTTTAACACGAACACTGTAACCTTTGACTTGTATCTCCGCAGACCTAATTTATGTGTCGAAATAATTCACTCTGTGCTGTTTTAAATTTATATCGGAAGTTAGTAATTTAAAGTTTATGTGGAATCAAATGTACTGAATATAATGTAAATTAAATATCTATTCGTGATGGCTCAGAATTCCTTGTTCGATATAAACTGAATTTTATGGCTGAACAGAGAATTTGCTGAGCTATATTTTCTTGTTTAAATCTGTAAGGATTTAAGATAATTTAACATGCACTGACTTGATGAGACAACATGAGTCGGCGCATAGTGATTCAAGTATTTTTGTTATCATCATACCAGCATGAGATCACAGTGTGTGAGCGATAGCGTGAGCGTGAGCGTTGGAATGTTAAAGTTTGCGTACCACCTCAAATATTTTCTATGTCCCTTGACATATTGCTTTCATATTTTGCATACTTCTTAACCAACATGACCCCAATCTATAAACAAGAGCAGAGAACTGTAACAAGCATTTTGTAAGAATGATGGCCCCTTTTTCCACTTAGAATATGCATATTATTGATAAATCTTTGTTAAAGTTTGCGTTCTACCTCAAATATTGTATTTGTCCCTTGACATATTGCTTTCATATTTTGCATACTTCTTTAACAACATGACCCAAATCTTTAAACAAGAGCTGACAACTATAACAACCATTTTGGAAGAGTTATGGCCCTTTCTCCACTTAATAACTTTGAATATATTGTTAAATGTCGTGTTAACATCCACTTTACTTCTAAGATCGGATTTGATTAATACTTTGACAAAACAACACTTACCACAATGGAGTTCACCTAAACCATCCCACACGCCCCCCCCCCAAAAAAAAAATCCCCCCCTAACATTTTTTTTCCTTTTTATTTCTCATTCTCATTATTCCCCCTCTCCATCCCCACCCCCAAAAAAAGATTTTTTTTTAAAACATGGTAAAAAAACATTTTGTTTTTTATTTTATTTTTTTTAAGACTGTCCAACCATCCCACTCAAGCTATTGCTATCAAACTTGATATATAATCTTATTAGTTTGTTTTATGTCTTTACAAATCGTCAATAGATTGTGGAAAATATACCTGTACTCAGAATCGTCTTTAATGTCCCTCTTCTTAAAAACATAAGCGATCAATATGTTTCAATTATGGTCCTCTTCCAGTTAGAATATGAATTTATTACCTCGACCTTATTGAATATGAACAATTTCCCCATGATGGCTTACTTTACACTGTCAAGCACTTGAATAGTCGAGCGCGCTGTCTTCTGACAGCTCTTGTTTGATAACCTCATATGTTTCAAAAGATAGGGTACGGTTGGTCCCATAAGTTACCACATTTATAGACAATTAGTTAATTAGCTGCGCAGGTAAATCGTTTTTTAAATAAATCCTACGATTCATTCATGTTGCCCAAAACAACTGAATTTACAACTGTGTTTTTCCCCATAACCAGATTGTTTTGATGGTTGCCACAAACAGAGGGCCAAAGCTCCTACATTAAGCCTTTGGATAATATGAACAAGTGTTTTCCCACTGACCCGACAGTAATATATACGATGGAAATTTATGAAGATTGAATAGTAACGAAAGTTGTGTATGGGCATATGTTACATAAAGCGTTTCAAAATCGTTATGCTACAACAACTTTCATCTTTCTTTTAACATGCTATCATTGAACACTTTAACATTCATTTAGTAGTTGTATAACAAACTGTAATTTTGAGTTCCTGTATTCAAAGTTTAATGCTCACATGGTTTCAGTGTTTCACCATATGATAATTTAAAATTTGTCTGCATGTCTGTGTTTTGTCTATTAAATATCAAAATCCTGTTATATCTCAATAAGTAAAGAGAGGTCAATTAGTAGTCAGTACATCAACTTGAATACCTTAATAACACTACGGTATTCGCATGTTGTTCCTATCATCTTGAAAGACACAAAGTAGATTATTTTGTTTCTATTGCTATCAGTGTCGAGTTCAAAAATGGTTCCAGTCCGTTAACAACATTACTGCCAGAGGGTATTGTAGGTCTGCTTGAGTAATTGTATTGGACCTTTATTTATTTATCAACATACCATTTTGAACAAAATCATCATGTAACTTTCTCCGACCTTATTTGTGTAGTATTATAAATTACTCCGGGGCGTTTTACAATGTTCCAAAAAAACACCTGGCTTCCATGATGTTTTGCGGTTTCCCCTTAAGGCACGATGGTAGGTGTATTAGACTTTTGTTTCGTGATTTCAGAATTGTTGTAAAACTAGAAGTCGTATTTGCCAAATGCCATCACCCACATAAAGTATGCGTCATAAGGGGTAAAACAGCTTAGTAAGAGGTCACATGTATTGCATGTTACGTTATGCAGTGGAATAACAATGTATTCACAACATCAAGAACACCGAAGAAGTTTTCATTGTGATTTTATTCCACTATTTAACTGTATTCACAAAGTATTCCTATCAATAAGATATATTCATTAGTTTTCAATTCGAAAAATGTTCAAGTCCAATAATCAAACATACAAGCGGTCGGCCAGACCCTTACGGGCCTGCCCCGCGACTCACAATTAAAATGAATTCGATGTATGTCCTAGCTATATTCGAGCAGATCTGATAAAGTACATACACTATGGAAACTATAAAAAAGCACAAAACAACGTTGCTTGTTAATACTTTGTGATCCACAACAGATGTATAATTTCCTGTTATAAGTATTAGCATATGATTACATACAATTTGTCATGAAGTTAAAACATTTCTATCTAACCAAAGTCGATTTCCCAATGGCTATTACAGGTGGTTTTAACATTTCATCATTTAATTTGAATGTATCATTGAATTGCAGTGGAAACCCGAACATTTGTGACTTTTTTATCATATGCAACTTTGTAGTGTTTCATAAACTATTCATAATTTTAATGTGTATATAGCAACTTTAACGGCTTAGTTGAGTGAAGTTTCATATTGTTACATTTTCTACTGATATACAGCTGTTGAGTTTAACATATTGTTACTTTCGTTATCCGATACTATCCTACTTATTTCAAATTATTATCATAGATATTTGACCCGTTACGTTACCTCTTTTCTTCAAAATAGTTTTATTTTTTTATTTTATGATATTTGAAATCTATTAAGACAAATAATTACTGAACTAAGTATATCGTTGATAAAACAATAACGTGACGGCTATATTCCTTAAAATGTGTGTAAAGTGGTGGGAACATAATTCTGAAATACAGAACATGTTGTGTTATTGTCAATTGACATGTCGTGGAACCACCTCAAAGGTCCAATTAGGTTAATTTAATGTCCGGCCGTAACGTCAGGCGTTGCCTACGGAACATCGAAGTTGTTGTTTGGCTGTAACGTCAGGCGTTGCATATAGAAAATCGAAGTTTTTGTTTGGCTGTGACGTCAGGCGTTTCACATGGCCCATCGAAGGTGTTGTTCACGTCGAAAGCGTTGTTGTTGATGCAGTTGTTAGTTAATTGTTGTTGTAATTGTTGTCGTCACGAAGTTCGGCTGGTCGTTTGTGTGTTTTGTTCTGGTTCATTGATTTGTGGCGAAGTTATAACCGTTTGTAGGAGGTGTTTTACCAAACGCTTTCAGATATATAGCTGAGTTTTGGTATATGAGTCTACTGACATGACTTACAGATGAAGTATGAAGTTTGTTCCGGCCCATTGATTTTTGGCGAAGTTATGGGCCTTGGACTCAGACATTTTCCTCTACAATAGCTGCTGTGCGGCTTAAAAGCGCAGAAGGGGGGCGTTGTGTCTCACAAACCCAAGTCTTGTTTAATTTCAATAGTAAAAGTGTGAGATGTGTTTTGTGAAAAGTGTTTACGAAATGACGGCCTAAAATTCCCATTTGAAGGTTTCCAAATTGTTTTTATAAAATATTATGTTTTGTCAATAGATTTCAACATTTAGTTCACCCCCCTATTAGCTTTATTATTTGAACCTTAGTAATTATAATATTAAAAGCACGTTAACCCACAATGTTAAAGTACTTTTAGCAAACAAAAAACAGCACCAATTTTTCAAGTTTTCGTCAAAACGACGCGATTGTTTTCAATCCAAAGAACTCCTTCTATCAAATTGTTGAAAAAAAAACACCGAATATTTTTTCCAGAAAATCATTTAGTAATAACTCCATTTAAAAAACAAGAACTTACTCGTCATTTGAATCTATTTTGACATTTCATCCAATATAAATAGTATATCAGGAACTGTTATTGTTATCTCTATTTCATTGATAATAATTTAGAAGTGACCTATTGACTGTTGTATAAACAGCTTTCTTTGCTGGTAAGACAACCAGCTACTGTCTAACTAGACTGTTAAAAAAAAAAGTTTTCCCACATAAATAAATTAAATAAAAAACTTAAATATATACACATACCTTTTGGTTTGACAATAATTTCAATTAAAATTCGTATGTGCCTATAAATTCAAACTTTAGATTTCATGAAGTAGATGTATTCTTCTGAACTCTCACTTATTACAATAGTTTATTTCCGTCGGCTCTCATGTGAGCGCCTTAGGGTACATGTGCCTCTTGTTATATTATATACTTTTTGTGGCAAAGCATGTCTTGATTGCAATGTTAATTATGGTTTAACTTTTATTATTACGCCGACCAGCCCAGTAATGAGAAGGCCTGACTACAAATCTGAACATCACAGGTTACATCACCGGCCCAGTAAGTAGAAGGCCTGACTACACATCTGAACATCACAGGTTACATCACCGGCCCAGTAAGTAGAAGGCCTGACTACACATCTGAACATCACAGGTTACATCACCGGCCCAGTAAGTAGAAGGCCTGACTACAAATCTGAACATCACAGGTTACATCACCGGCCCAGTAAGTAGAAGGCCTGACTACACATCTGAACATCACAGGTTACATCACCGGCCCAGTAAGTAGAAGGCCTGACTACAAATCTGAACATCACAGATGTCATCCCCGGCCCGGCCACATAACTGACTACAAATCTGAACATCACAGATGTCATCCCCGGCCCGGCCACATAACTGACTACAAATCTGAACATCACAGATGTCATCCCCGGCCCGGCCACATAACTGACTACAAATCTGAACATCACAGATGTCATCCCCGGCCCGGCCACATAACTGACTACAAATCTGAACATCACAGATGTCATCCCCGGCCCGGCCACATAACTGACTACAAATCTGAACATCACAGATGTCATCCCCGGCCCGGCCACATAACTGACTACAAATCTGAACATCACAGATGTCATCCCCGGCCCGGCCACATAACTGACTACAAATCTGAACATCACAGATGTCATCCCCGGCCCGGCCACATAACTGACTACAAATCTGAACATCACAGATGTCATCCCCGGCCCGGCCACATAACTGACTACAAATCTGAACATCACAGATGTCATCCCCGGCCCGGCCACATAACTGACTACAAATCTGAACATCACAGATGTCATCCCCGGCCCGGCCACATAACTGACTACAAATCTGAACATCACAGATGTCATCCCCGGCCCGGCCACATAACTGACTACAAATCTGAACATCACAGATGTCATCCCCGGCCCGGCCACATAACTGACTACAAATCTGAACATCACAGATGTCATCCCCGGCCCGGCCACATAACTGACTACAAATCTGAACATCACAGATGTCATCCCCGGCCCGGCCACATAACTGACTACAAATCTGAACATCACAGATGTCATCCCCGGCCCGGCCACATAACTGACTACAAATCTGAACATCACAGATGTCATCCCCGGCCCGGCCACATAACTGACTACAAATCTGAACATCACAGATGTCATCCCCGGCCCGGCCACATAACTGACTACAAATCTGAACATCACAGATGTCATCCCCGGCCCGGCCACATAACTGACTACAAATCTGAACATCACAGATGTCATCCCCGGCCCGGCCACATAACTGACTACAAATCTGAACATCACAGATGTCATCCCCGGCCCGGCCACATAACTGACTACAAATCTGAACATCACAGATGTCATCCCCGGCCCGGCCACATAACTGACTACAAATCTGAACATCACAGATGTCATCCCCGGCCCGGCCACATAACTGACTACAAATCTGAACATCACAGATGTCATCCCCGGCCCGGCCACATAACTGACTACAAATCTGAACATCACAGATGTCATCCCCGGCCCGGCCACATAACTGACTACAAATCTGAACATCACAGATGTCATCCCCGGCCCGGCCACATAACTGACTACAAATCTGAACATCACAGATGTCATCCCCGGCCCGGCCACATAACTGACTACAAATCTGAACATCACAGATGTCATCCCCGGCCCGGCCACATAACTGACTACAAATCTGAACATCACAGATGTCATCCCCGGCCCGGCCACATAACTGACTACAAATCTGAACATCACAGATGTCATCCCCGGCCCGGCCACATAACTGACTACAAATCTGAACATCACAGATGTCATCCCCGGCCCGGCCACATAACTGACTACAAATCTGAACATCACAGATGTCATCCCCGGCCCGGCCACATAACTGACTACAAATCTGAACATCACAGATGTCATCCCCGGCCCGGCCACATAACTGACTACAAATCTGAACATCACAGATGTCATCCCCGGCCCGGCCACATAACTGACTACAAATCTGAACATCACAGATGTCATCCCCGGCCCGGCCACATAACTGACTACAAATCTGAACATCACAGATGTCATCCCCGGCCCGGCCACATAACTGACTACAAATCTGAACATCACAGATGTCATCCCCGGCCCGGCCACATAACTGACTACAAATCTGAACATCACAGATGTCATCCCCGGCCCGGCCACATAACTGACTACAAATCTGAACATCACAGATGTCATCCCCGGCCCGGCCACATAACTGACTACAAATCTGAACATCACAGATGTCATCCCCGGCCCGGCCACATAACTGACTACAAATCTGAACATCACAGATGTCATCCCCGGCCCGGCCACATAACTGACTACAAATCTGAACATCACAGATGTCATCCCCGGCCCGGCCACATAACTGACTACAAATCTGAACATCACAGATGTCATCCCCGGCCCGGCCACATAACTGACTACAAATCTGAACATCACAGATGTCATCCCCGGCCCGGCCACATAACTGACTACAAATCTGAACATCACAGATGTCATCCCCGGCCCGGCCACATAACTGACTACAAATCTGAACATCACAGATGTCATCCCCGGCCCGGCCACATAACTGACTACAAATCTGAACATCACAGATGTCATCCCCGGCCCGGCCACATAACTGACTACAAATCTGAACATCACAGGTGTCATCCCCGGCCCGGCCACATAACTGACTACAAATCTGAACATCACAGGTGTCATCCCCGGCCCGGCCACATAACTGACTACACATCTGAACATCACAGATATCATCCCCGGCCCGGCCACATAACTTGTTTTGTGATTGGTCATTATTCTCGTGTTTATGTCCATTCTCCCCTACCTCTTATTCAAGTATGTTGTCAGCTACTTGCATAAGTATGTGCATTCAATACTGCTTTGTCAGCTATCCCAGTAACAGTGTGAGTTGATACATTCACAGCTGTGATAAAACTGAAATACTATAGAAAACAGCAACTCTTTAAAAAAAACACACACACACACACACCAAAAATAAACAAAAAAACTGAACCCCAAAAACTAGCTTTACTTTTAACACTCTGTGTCATCTAGTATTGTTCCCATAGTACAGTACAATGCATAATAAATTATAAAAATATCACTTAAGATGACGTTGTATTCTGTGCACTTAGTACAGGTTTGCAAGCTATCTCAAGAGCTGTTTGAATTGGTAAACTGACCACGGTGATATGAAGGAAATATTGTAGGAAACGGTTTTAAAAAGCCAACAAAAAACAAAACTGAACCTAAAAAGTAGCTCCACTTTAACTTTGTGTTGTCTAGTAGTGTTCAAATATATACGTACATTGTATTTATTAAATTTATGTATAATATCGCTAAATATAACGTATTATTTTTGTTCTGTTTAGCTCAATTGCACTGCAACAGTATACTATCATCAATAAGGCATAGTATAGCATTAATTCGAAACTACGCATTGCATAGCACAGTTGGCACGAGTCAAAAACTGATAGAATACCGTTCTAATTATCTATAAACAACCATTATCAACATACCATTTTAAACACACAGTATACCACAATATTTATTATATTTATTATTGAAGGCACATACCATAAAAATCACACAGCATATAACTGTAAAAACACACCATTTCATCATAAACACATAGCGTACGATTATACACACACAAATTATTATTATTATAAATATACAAATGTAAATTATTTAAACACTACGTGCCATGATATCGACACAACATATAATAAAGCACCGTATCTACGATTACCATATAGCATATAGTCCTCGTGAAACTTGCTAGAAACGCCAGTCATCGTGAACGGCATATCTGACAAAGGTGCCGGTCCTAACAAAAAAATGCCGGATTGAAAAATGCACGAACAGGTCACACGTTAGTATTCTGCTTGCCGTCCGAACCTACATGTTTACAAAACAGTTCAATTCAAATGAAATTGTGTTGGTCAGGACCGTGGGACAGGCAATTTCGCGAAGACTGGGCTCACTGTAATATACACATAATATTCCACGATAAACACAAATCGTATCGTGATAACCTCATATAATACAAACATAAAGTAAATTAACCACCAACTACAATGTATATGAAATATCAATTCAAAAACGGTCGAGGCTTCAGCATCATCGTAAACTTCGTCATTTTTTGCTCCTTAATTGTCAAACTGAAAATCATCGCCACTTCTAGCAACGTCATCATCATCAAAACAGCAACATAACCGTCATAATTACAATAACAATAATCACCATAATCATGATCACCACCACCATCATCTTACTATAAGTAATCATTATCTTCAACTTCGTTGTTGTTGTCAAAATTAATATATTTAATTGGTTATTGTTTTTTACAGGTGATATGCAAGCCACAGCGAGATTCGTAATAAAACACATGGTTTTCTTCTGAGATGCAGACTAAACACATAATGGCAAGTCTGGCCGACGTTTTCACTGAGAAAGAAAGGACGAACTGGCTGAAGGCATGGCTGGCAGTGGATATTGCAAAGTCTGGTTTAGATCAGTTCGCGGAGAACGAGGCTAAAACTGTTCACGCCGATATATATACTAATGTCTGGTCAAGTACAAAGGCGCCAGCTTCGTGCCTTGGCTGTCACACCGCAAACTTGCTGAAATGTCCCACACAAGGAATTTGCAATAAAAGAGGCGCAAACAGCTCATGTACGGCTATGCATGATACAGCGGCAAAACAACCACGACCGTGTCCTACTAACGCTTGTAATAAAGTTCTCGACGAAATTAAAAAACAACACAAATTCCCAAATCCCTCATGGAAAAATACAAGGGCAGAGCAATGGGCACGAAATCCTTGGGAAATTGCCAAGGCGTATTTTCCTCCAGACGGATATACTGGAAAGAATTCATTGCAAGATACAGATTTCAACGGAATCCTAAATTTTATGATGAACTGTAAACACTTCGACAACAAGTTTTCTTTCCCCATAGCTCCAGGAAAAAGCAATCCTCCATGTCTATTGACAAAGGTAAACGCAATGTTTCTTATTTGTATAGTGTATCTGACATAAACATTCTTCTTTTAATAATACCCCACGGTCAAATTTAGAGGTCTTAGGTCAAATTTGCCGTAAAGGATAACCAATTCCTGTTTAAATCATAATTTTACCATATATTGATGGATTTAAAAAAAAACTTAGCACAAATGTTAATCTTAATAAGACGGTGTGTCGAGTGTTATATCTTGCTCCCTATCTATTTAGTCAAGGGCATTCTTAGAGGTCACACATCAATCATCCACAACAGCCTAAATACCTGGAGGACACGGTGTGAGGCGTATACCATCAGTTTATGTAGCTCATTGTTCACGGTTACTCTCAGAGGTCGAAAGTCACATTTGATCATAAACAGCTTGTCCGTACTGTAACATTTTCATTAAACATGATTTGTTTTAAATAATTAACTATGCTGGACCATAATGGGGAAATTTCATGTCGCGTTAAACAACCCCACCTTACCCTTAAAGTTCAAAGTCACACTTGGAGGTCATCGGTAAAATTCGGCCGTAATAAGCTTGTCCGCACCGTCAGTTTGTCGTTAATAATAAATTATTAAATAATTTACTATATTTGACCATTATGAGGAGATTTTGTTTCGCGTTAAACATCCCCCACCTTTCCTCTAAGTACAAGGTCTAACTTAGAGGTCAAAGGTACAATTGACCGAAAAAACCCTCCACACTGATCGTTGCTTAAGATACTACGATTAACCCTTGTGTGGAGAATAACTTTGCCTGTCTTGTCTTAGACGGGTTATTTTTCTATCGGAAAAGTAAAACAAAAACTTCTTTCAATTCCCCGCGGACAAGTTGAATATCGATATAAACACATGTTGTGATGACATATTTTAAGTTTACAATTATATGGCTTGAAAAATGTAGAACTAAATCGCTCTACGAACTTTTGCGGACATATTGAACGACTGAAAAAATGACTCCAATAAACCACTTCTCAAACTTCGTTTGGCGGATGTAAACATTTTTTAACCAAATCATTTCATATAGTTTAGTTTAAACCTATTTATTTAAGCTCGATTGCATAGAAAGTACTTACTATTTATTTGAAACGCTCTCGAGTCCGTCTCCTGGGACTAGAACCAGTACTTGGTGTCTTTGGGGAAGATTTAACGAGCGCTCCCACAATGGGGATCGAACCCGTGACCTCCCGATCGCTAGGCGGACACCATATCCATTACACCACGGCGATCTTAATTTCATATAAGTATCGTGAAACAGTGTTACCGTACCGTGATATGTCGTGGTACGCTGTTGTGGTTTCACCAGCGAATTAATTTTAATCAGTACAATAAAACACGCTATTGTAACTATTCATATGTAAATTCAAATGCGGAAATTTTGCTACTGCATTTATTTCATTAGCGCAAACATGTTTATCCGTAATCGGAGTTACTCCGAACGTTGATATGTTAATGCATTCCCTATTTGCTTTTAAATTAACAAAACACCTTCGAAAATTGTTTCATGCACAAACGAGTTACAATATTACACCAACAGAATAATACTTATTATCTTTAAAATACCATCAATACTTTTCTTCGGCTAGTGGATTAAATATGGCCATTAACATATATTTAATCGATATTAAACGTGTGTACCCCTCTAAAATAGTATACCAAACTACATTGTCCATTAGTGTCATACCTATAACGGACTTCAACAACTTCTGGTCTCTCCAGAAACTGTTCAAACAGGGGAAGTCAAAGTTGATCAAGTCTTCAAATCAGATGACTAGTATGTTGTGTTTTATCCAGGAGGGCATAGCGGCATGACGAACAAAATGTATAAAACATTGCATTATAACGTGCGGTTAATTCAATAAAAAGGCAAACATAGCGAGAAATGCAATGTTTAGGGAATTATGAACGCGTTAGTGGCAGTATGGGGAAAAATAACAACAGCTATAAACATTCACTCTTACGTGGTAATGTTCTGTTATTGATGTTTTTAACTGAATTTAGTTAATCTATTTAATATGTTTATGTTGTTGATGCTTTCCATTTCACGCTCATTCCATTAAAGTAAAATGTACAGAGTGACAAACATTATACGGCAGAATAACAGATACTTAAAACCATGCGTTTTTTGTTCCATTTTCAAACGACAATCTTGTGGGGTTTTTTGCGAGTAGAATAAACTTCAATTTACAAGCACTCTGTTTTCCTTGACATTCGTTCTTTGTGTAAATTTCTAATGAATATATGTTGTTTGTATATAAAACCTTTTCTTAATCGTTGATGGACACATTTAATTAAGCCTCCCTTATTACATGACGTTTTGTCGTTGATTTGATTTGTTATTTGTCAGTTTCACCAATACTTGTAATTTAATTTCTCCAATTTCCGCCATAATGGAATAATGACGTATGCGACAACCGTGCATAGCGTATATGTTCGACTATATTCGCGAGCTAATAGTTAAGTCTGATGTCTTTCGGCGACTACTCGAGCCGCTCCGATAGTACGCGTTGGGCAATTCCAATCAATTTAACATAAACGCATACGTTCGTAATCGGTAAAAAGTATAATTACGGTTGTTGATCTCATACGATATTTACACAATAAGTTGTTTTAATTGTTTAATGTAAAGGCTGTTGGGGAGAAAATGGGTCGTTTGGCAGAAAAATACGCCTGTGGGAAACGTATATTCTGAGGGCCTCTAAGAAAGAAAAAAAACTGCTATAGATTAAACACTTCAATGGATTTAACTTGCTGGATTAAAATCCTCGCACGTGTACGCCTATGGAGTAAATCAAGCACAGTCCGAGCAACACACAACGATAGTCGCTATTTGAGCCGACATCTAGGCTTATAATGTTGGTGTCAAGTTGCAATTAAGATCATTATCGATGAGAGCGTGTGGCGACTTTTGCTTTTGAAAATGGCAATTTATGAGACTTTTCAAAACGGCGGTGCGCCGCATCTCCACTAAAAAAAAAACTTGATAACACGCAACAGATATTAAATGTCATAGCCATTACCATACGAAAGCATTTTTAAAAGAAAACGGTATTCAAAATAATACCTGTTCCCTAATACTTCTTAGACTCAAGGTTCACAAGATTATCGTAATCTTGCAAAACTAAAACATTAAGATTATAAATATAAATCACATGCCAGCTAAATTGTTGCATAGCAGGTTACAGTGCAGCGAGGCAATTGACAAACTAGTTTTTTTAAATGGTTCACTAATTTGTACGTAAATGACACACATATCACACATGTCTTAGTAATGAATGTAGAAGTCTAGATGATTACTCGTGTACATGTAGAACAAGTGTGATGTGGATAAAGCGAATAAATAATAACATGTTGAGTGAAAATTTCAAGCAAGCATTCATATATATATATATATATATAGATGTCAGATAAGATACAACCAACTTGTTGTATGTTCCAACAGCTATATTATGTAATAAAATGTAATATTTACTCCATGTTTGCCGCATATATTAACGTTGATATGCAAATGAATTGTGCTTTTTTTACTGGATTTTGTTACGGTAGATGCATGTTCATAACGTCTTTTAATCAAATAAATGCACTGACTTTTGCGAGCAAACAAAACACGCCATACAGTAAATGTCGGTGCATAATATATAGTTCATAGTTTCCTTTAAAGATTCATCACATTATTAAAACATAAAAAAGTGCAATCGATACCATGCATCATATAATAGTTGTAAAACACATTACGCAAAAGTTGATAACATAAACGGAGTGTCTATTTTTTTTAAGGCGCGTGAGATTGGCAGGACTGTGCGTCACTCTTCTCAGTGTAAACTCACAGACGCAGATCTCCAGGACATCTTCACAACACTGACCAGCCTGCTGACTGACCCAACGTGTCTAGCACACGACATCGCATCNTATACACAAATCCATCAACATATTGAACAAAATATGTTTATCTTCTTCCATTTTCGAACAATAATCTTGTCAACTGTGTTTTATTTGCGATACGACTGAGCTCCAATTTACATACACTCGTGCTGTTTGTATCTGAAACATTTTCCTTATCGTTGATTGACAGACGCATTTCATAACCCCAGCTCATCATAATTATGTTATGTTTTATGTTGTAAATTCGATTGTAAATTGTCGTTTTCGTCGATAGTCACAATTTCCTCTCTCCAGTGTCAGTCATCTCAGCGAATTCCCAAGACTGCAAAAGATTATCGCAAAACCACTAGGCAATAGTTGGGAACATACATGGCGTGTTAATATTTTTAGGCGCGTGAGATTGGCAGAACTATGCGTCACTCGTCTCAATGTAAACTCACAGATCCAGATCTTCAGGACATCTTCACGATACTGACCAGCCTGCTGACTGACCCAACGTGTCTAGCACACGACATCGCATCACAGGAGGCTGTGAAGCAATTAGCAAAGGTAATACTGTTTAAATATTAATCGTATCGATTTACGCTTTTGAATTCTTATATATATTTTATGGAATTGACACCATCCAAGTTGTTCTGTACTAATAAGCAATTACATGCTTAATCAGCATGCATTTTCTTTGCTGAGGATAAGCATGTTATATTCGATGTTATACGGAAATCTGAAATTAAGATCACCAATTATTTGTTTAGTAATTAAACATACCAATCTACAAACACACTTTATGGTACAGCTGTGAAATGGAAATAATCTGATGAACGTATGTCTAAGATGAACTTTCTCCAATACAGCTGCAACATGACGTGTTGAGGATAACCACGGAGGAAATGAGACATTTACTAGACGCTGTTCAAGACAAACTCAAGGAAATTGTTCAAGATACAGTTGAGGAAGTTGTTCAAGATAAAGTGAAGGAAGTTGAAAATACAGCTAAGAAGGCTCTTGATGAGATAAGGGTGTACCTGGAGAAACTTGATGAACACACTAAAAAATGTGTAGTGAAACTTAATGAACACACTGGAAAATGTGAAGTGAAACTTGATAAACACACTGGAAAATGTGAAGTGAAACTTGATGAACACACTGGAAAATGTGAAGTGAGACTTGATGAACTCACTGAAAAATATGAAGTGATACTTGATGAACACACTGAAAAATGTGAAGTGCTACTTTATGAACGCACTGGAAAATGTGAAGAGAAACTTGATGAACACACTGGAAAATGTGAAGTGAAACTAGACGAACACACTGGAAAATGTGAAGAGAAACTTGATGAACACACTGGAAAATGTGAAGTGAAACTTGATGAACACACTGGCAATTGTGAAGAGAAACTTGATAAACACACTGGAAAATGTGAAGTGAATCTTTATGAACACACTGAACAACTTAAAAATGCACTTGATGAACATTCTCGAAAGTCTGCCGAATCAAACTATGAGCAATCCTGTGAAGGTATTTCTCACTTTATTTGGTACTCGCTTATCAATAACATTAAACTAATATTTTGAACAAACTACAGAAGTGTGTGATAATGGAGGTACAACTGGCCTTCGCGTTCAATGTTTGCATTTTTTTTACTACACTTAAATAATTTTCTAATACTATTTACTTCTGACATATTGTAATGCAACTAACAAAAACAAACCGATGAAGAAAATGTAATAAAATGGTTTAGTTAACATAATGGTAATGCATGTCTTTATTAGTAAAATGGATTTGTAGTTAAAATACTCTTTGAACTATATATATATAGGACCATGATTATCTACAATATATATATATATATCCTGGTGACCGTTAAAATCAGGTGTAAGTCAGTTGAAAAACATGGCCATCAGGGTGTGCGAGTTTCGTTATGTGGCTATAGTGAAATATTGTGAACGGATTTTTTTGTCCAATCTAAATTCAATTTGCGCAGACAATTTCTTCGCATGATATATCAGCCAAGTTCTTTTTTTTTTTGTTAAACATCACACCATTTGCTCGTACTATTCAGTTATCCAAAGTATCAGATAAACAACCTAAGGCCTATGGCCCACTTTTATTTCATTTTAAGGTGCATACAGTTTTCTCTTTATAAAACAATATCTCACGAAATTTATGTCAGAATATAGGTTGCTGTATTTCGATTTCAGATCTCCGTCGACATTTGATTGAACATTACAATGACACCTCTAGCAATGTGCCACTTTCAGCTTTGGATCAGAGTCTTGATAAACGTATAACAGAAATATACGCAACACCTACAATACATCGAGTCGACGTAAAGAAAGATGGTACACGCACGAAAGAGGAACAAATACTTTCTTACAAAGAAATGTTTTATAGAAATGATAATTCAAATAGACGCATCTACGTACAAGGCAATCCCGGCAGCGGAAAGTCGACGCTTGCAGCTAAGTTAGTTCATGATTGGTGCCACGGAGATCAACCTGTATCGACTTCTTCCACTGAAATTACAGCGTTTTGTGATGTTTTGACAATTAAAAAATTCAAGTTCCTATTTTTTATCTCATTAAGAGATGCGAGGGGACAGAAGGATATAACTCAGATGATTAAAGTCCAGCTTGTTGATCGCATTTATTCCGAAAAAGATGTTGACCGTATGTCCGAGCTTGTTTACAAAATAATGGAAACTGAATTATGTCTCATAGTTCGAGATGGCCTAGACGAATGGGTGGCTCCTGATGGTTGTAACCTAGCAGAGCCTTCAATGACAGGATTACAGAAGAGCAAATGCACGGTTCTTACAACAGCTCGCCCGTGGAAACTGGCTGATGAACGTATCAAGAATTCCCAAATCGACATTCTGTTAGAGATTGAGGGTATTGCCAATGCGAATAAGTTTTGTAAAAAAATACTCGCGTGCATAATTGACGAGGATGAGGATCTGGTCAAAACTGTAAATGAATTTCGAACATTCGTTAACAGGCGTAAGCTGACATTTTTATCATCTTCACCGATGCTATACACGCTGGTCATCTGTACATGGGTAGGCACGATGAAAGAGGAGAAACAGTTGAACAACTCTTCATTGTGTGAATTATACACTAGTTTGCTTGAAAGTCTCTGTAAAAAGGCGAACAGTTCAACTGGTTATTTTAATGATTCAAACCCTTCTCCTGTAGAGTGCTTTTCTAGCACAAGCTTCATACAGCCAAACATTGAACACTTAGATGAGCTAGCTGCTGCAGCTTGTAAATTGCTGTTCTCCTTTGAAAGAGAAACATCTATAGTTTTTAGTGACATAACCTTGTCCAACTATATTTCCCCGGAAGAGTTCACATTTTGCAAGGCATTTGCTCTCAAGGCTGGAATATTAACCAACAGAAAGGATAAAAGTCGCACAGGTAGCTCGAACTCGTTTATTCACAAAACTATGCAGGAATTCCTCGCAGCATATTATATCGCACGAAATACACGTGTCCTTGATGACATTATCGACGGATATCTTAAACACTACACAAATTCCTATCTCGATGTATCACAAGTGTTCATATTCCTGTGTGGAATGAACATCGTTGCTGCCAATACAATGTCAGGTTTGATGAACGAATGTGACACTGCGCATTGCAAAAACTTCTGGCCGGAATTGCAGTGTGCGTTTCAGAAAATCATTTTGGATGGAATCAAAGAGGCAGCAGCGAGAAAACAGGATGGCATATGCCCGAAACTCAGTCACTTTCACATTACTGGTGAAAACATAGGGGATTTATATCGCGTCTGGTCGGCAAACACCTCAAATGTCCAGTTATTGACTGTAGAAATCCCTAATGATAAATTACCAAGTCTGACTTCACTTGCACGTGGCCAGCCGATAACTCATTTTGAGTTTAACCTGTCGTCATGCCACAAGCTGGAACAATTGTGTCTAAACGTAAAGGCCATATTGTTGAAAGGTAAGCTATATTATATATTTTATTAATATCATTAAATGTAGGTTGATAATCGCAATATATTAACACATGTACTGTTGTTTTTTAACAACAGTTTGCAACTGAATCGAAATGGAGTTCAGTCTGATATAAATGGTTTGAGGTATTTATTTTTAAACTGATATTTAATACGGAACAGACAGTTAATTGACATAGCACTAAATCTCAAGACCTCAATGCAATGGTATTATCATCGTGCTTTAATTCGGAATGGCGATATAAATAGAACATCAAAGAAAAGCCCGAATACTAGAACTAATATTTCAATGACATGCGTTGGAGGAACATTTCACCGAAAAATACAGTTTTGATGTTAAAAAATGCAGAACTGTAAAAAACGTCTTGTTTGGTTGTTAAAAATAATGTGATATATATGATATAAATTTATCATATAATTATTAATAAATCATTGATAGTTCATGTTAAACAGATAGTATTGCTTAAATATAATTTATTTGCAATAGATAAATGGAGCACATTTATTTGTGGTTGACATAAATTAAACTGAAACAATTTTTTTACTACGAAGATAAGTTCATTTTTGGCAAAAGAAAAGCAAAACTTGACCTATTGTGACACTGACGTTTCAGCTCAACTTATGGTTAGCTTTGTGATATTCGTTTGTCCGTCTTTCGTCGTCAATTGTATGTCATTAACCATTACCTTTTTAATGCTCTATGTACAAGTGTTATTTTCAAATCTTCGTGAATCTTGATGAGAACATTTTTCCAATTTATATCCGTTGGAGTTCGAAACTGGGTCTTATGGGGTCAACATTAGGTCGTTATGTTAAATGAAAGACAAAACGTGTTAACACTCGTTTTAGTTACATTTAAATCTACATGACACAGAACATTTGTTTAACCAAGTTCTCAAACGGTTCCGGTCCGTTGCATACAAATTGACGGTAAGGGAAGGAGTGAGTCGGTGCGGTTTCCCTTATCTTGCTATAGTGAAACCTTCTTCGAGTCACACTTTTGGTCCAATCATCTGATTATTTGCTCATTACATTTGTTCTAATAGTATATCGACAAAGTTCGAAACCTCTTCCAGAGCATTTAAAAACATTGTNGAGGGGCGGGTAAGTTTGTCTTATATGTATATAGGAAAATCTTGTTAACACTGTAGAAGTCACAGTTTTGTTCAATCTTAATGAAACTTGGTATTACCACGTGTTCTCATGATATCTCTTGCGAGTTTAAAAATAGTTCTGGTTCGGTTAAAAACATGATGGCTAGGAGACAGGACAGTTTCTGTGAAACATGTTTTGATCAACTCATTTTTGAATTTGCAAGAACATTTTTTTTTTCCAAAATATGTTTGAAAACGGTTTTGGTCCGTTGAAAAGCATGGCCGTAATGGGGGCGTACGTTTTATGTTGTTATAGTGAAACGGTGTTTAATTTATAGAGGTCACATTTTTGGCACAATCTTCATTATACTTGATAGGAACATTAATTTTCTTCTAATATAGCGGCCGAGTTCTTAAAAGGTTCAAAACATTGCAAAGGCTTCTCAGAAAAGTTCATTTCCTTTGTCACGTGGTGGCTTAGGTCACTAGGTCAAATTAAAGATGAAGCTCGTGAACGATCAAAAGGTCACATTAAATTTCCAAATCTTATAAAACTTGGTAAGAATATTTGTACCATTAAAATCACTTCTGAGTAAAAAGGGGTTTACATGGGGTATTTTCAGGGTTAACGAAACTTAGTCACAACATTTCCATAATTATATATCGACCGATTATGAAACTGGATTAAGTGGGGTCAATATCTAGGCCATTAATTGATATTAAAGAGTAGTGATGTGAAAACTATAGAGGCAACATATATTGCTCTTCATGAAACATTTGTCAGAACACTTGTTCCATCTATATCTCGAACAAATTCGA